>ML800348.1:621796-683943 GCA_009831015.1 Picea engelmannii | reverse complement strand
CATATTAGATTAGTAATGTTATTTTATTTATGTCGGCTTTAGGCCATTAGTTGTAATTATACCTCCTAGTCTCCTATATATACCAAGGAGACATTTTCATTTTGAATCATCTTGTACTTGAACATTTAAGTGGGGTAAGAGGACATTGCCCCCTTGAAGAGGATTATTATTTGAAATTCTCTCTTTCTGAGGACGTACTTTTTCTTAGGATTTTCTATGCTATATTGATATTTGGTTCTGAACAAAATACTTGCAGAAGCGTTTTTGGGAACCGCCTCTTCAGGAGTTTGAAAGAGAAAAGGAAGTATGCACGTCATAAAGGGAGGATGACCGTTTTTATGGGAGATTGGCATGCTTACATGAACTTATCACCGGTTATGGAATAATCATTCTGAATTCAGTTTTACATCTTGTGTGAAGGTGTGATGTCCTATCAGTCCTGAGGGTTATCCAATCATTATTAAATTTCATATGCTTGTTGTTGGATCTTGTCTACATCATCATTATGGTAATATTTCAAATTAAAATTCCAAAAGTTCTGAATGCCTATAAACAACGTTTCTCCCCCACCAGTTGATCATACAGAGTTTATTCTTCATCACCAGTAGGTTCTTTCGATTGGTAATTTCTCCATTTCAGGTTTCTACAGGTTATCTTGTGTTTTGTAAATCGGTAAGAAATGAGGTGGTCCACCTCTCAGGAAGGAGTTAGACAACATTAAATATTTACAATCTCATCCAGAGATTCATCAATATTTCTCATATGCAGGTTGTCTCACTTATGTGGAAAAGCTACAAGAGGGTTACCACCAGGGTATCACATAAGACTTTGAAAAATATTATGATGGAAACAAAGACACAGTTGGCCCTTTGGAGATACAAGTTGATGAAGCAGCCATAGCCTCTACTACAAGCATGCCAAGAATAGGGAAAAAATGGTTCAAAACCAGAGTCATCAATAATATGGAGTTTAGAACTTATTTAAAGCCTGAATTCCAAGACATCATTTGGAATAGGTATATCCCCATTTCGCATCTGGAGGATAAGTGGTAGATTCTTCTCAAATCCATACAATTGTATATAACTACAGAGGGAAGGTATGATAGGGCCATGTTATAACACTTCAAACTTATGGACCACTTTACGGGAAAGGTTCCTCTCAATATACCATATTATTTTCACAAGAGCTTGACAAATATGTCACACAAGGTCCAAGATGAACCTGACCATATTCAAAACACCTTGTTTCATTTTGTTTTGATCAAAAATATTCTTGTAGAAGAATTGAGGAAGAAACAAAGAACATGGGAACACTTCCTATTTTGGGGAGGTTTTGAGTTAGACAATCAACTTGATAAAGGCAAGAGGAAATCAAACAAAAATCTACCAACTCCTCAGATTAGTCTAAAGAGGAGGAGAGCCATCACCCTTGACCTCTCAAAATAACCAACATCCATCTCAAAAGTCAAGAAGCCAAAGAATAAATTGGTTTTCAAGGAAGCTGCAGAGAAAGCTTCAACTCAATAGACCAAGCAAGCAAATGTGATTAACTTACCCTACTCAAAATCTGATTCTCAGCCAAACAAAGAAGAGGTCCCTGCTGATCAGAACATAGAATTTTCTATGGCGCAAGCACCAGAAACTTACAGGTTCATAGGTTATGAGGAAGGAGAAACATCAAGAAAGATAAAATCTAGCAAATCACAGAAGATTAAGAAACTCAAATAGAAAATAGCATAGCAGGAAGTGATAGAGAGGGTGATAAAGGCCAGATATGAGACTCTATCAAAGAATTTTGCAGAAACCAGTGCATCCTTGGAAAGATTGGCTCTTGAAAGTGTAAAGGAAAATAAGAATAAGAAGAGGATCATAAAGGATAATCATAAGCTATGGAAATTAGTTAGGCATTTGAAGAAAAAGATAAAAAAGTTGAAGGCTAAAATAGCTACACACCTAGATTTGCATGTCCTTGCAGAGGTTGCTCAATATTTGCAAGTGGATCAGTCCAAATAATCAAGGAAAGGACTCATTTTTGAAGTTTTTGTCTTTTTAACAAACACAATCTTTTCAGTGGCATAATCAACATAACAACACATAGTTAGCTATCGAAAATTGGGTATTTTGGCGGCTAACTCGCATTTTTCATGGCAAAAGAGCCGCCGAAAATGTTGGAAACAAATTTTTAAGATCTGGCACTCTAGAAAATGGGATTTTCGGTGATGAAGCATAAAGTAATCTCAAACAAATTTCTCTATACATTTTGGCATCTTGTTTTAGATTTTTGAGGCATTAAACAAAGTAGCTAGGTTGATGATTAACCTATCATTATTGAAGACTGCTTACAGCTGTTGAGGAACATATCCAGTCATTGAAGAAAGACACCAACCTTGTCATCATACATCAATATCTTCATGCAACTGTAAAAAACTTAGAGGATTGAAGACAAATCAAATTCTAGAAATGGACTAGATCCATACTTTTTGAAAGATTTTTTGTAACAATTTTCTATTATTAGTATTTCATATCCAATTTCTTAGGATCTAAAACTGCTTGTAAAGGATATAAAGCCTATCAATTTTATAGACTGATGGTTCGAGTATGGAGACTAGACCATGTTGTTTTTTGTACTAAGACCATTTATATAATACATATCACAAGTTCCTTTCACTGTTAATGTCAGATTGTCATCTTCTCTCATTTCCTATGTTTTGAATGATTACTTTTATCTAAGTTTGTCTAGTTGCAAATGAATGTCATCTCATTGGTCAAATCATAAACATTGATTTAACAAGTAATCTGTGCTATCTTTATTCATCCCATCACATATGTGTTCTGGTTGATAGATATAGACTTTATTCACCCACCAGTTCAATTACTTATCTGATTATTGAATTTTGAAAGAATTGTCTCATCTAGTTATATTACTAAGTGTCTTAAGTGTGAACCAGTATTTATGTGTCCCATTTGATCCAACAGACACATAAAACCAAAACATTTTAAGTTACCAAGCTTCCTCAAGTTACAACGTGAGAAGGACTCCTGGAGAGATAACACATGGTACATCTCCCACGACAATACTAAAACCCAATTGAATCAAAATAGGTTATTTTTTCAAGGGAAACAAAACTTACATATGCCACCTAATTACTAAATCATAGATATATAAATTACACCACCCCCTTGCTTTTCTTTTTTATGTCTTTTGATTTTTTTTTCTTTTTCATATTACATAAAGATTTAAAAAGAATAAAAAATGCTAGAATATAGTGAAGGAGATAAAGCCTCATGATCCCAATGACCACATGCCTCCAACCTTCTAATATAATGATAATTGCGTGACAACTGTCATGAAGGGTGATGACTAAGACTAGGGGCAACTTTCGATGACTCCACTAAATTAGGGTTTATGGTTCTAAGGATTATGTTCACTTTATTGCACTTTTTTCTTAGGTTTCCAAGAGATACTTGTAGTTGGCAATGATAGGAAGAGAAGTTATTAGCCTCCTAATGTTGGTTGGGCTCAGACTTTCTTGCCATACTTGGTATTCTATGTATTATGTTACATGTGCAAGTGAAAATACTTGGAGCTTGGAGCAGGTGCCATGAAAAATCCCTTTATACCTTTTTGCCAAAATGCCAAGAATACCTAACCTTATTTGTCTTTGTGTGTAGGTACTAGCTCAGGAAGTAGGAACTTGGAACTAGAACTTGGCTTTCAGGATAAGTTATTTAAGTCAATTCAACTTTTACCATGCCTAAAACAAAGAGCCAACTTAGCTTAAAATGCAGAATTTGGCTAAACAAACCAAAACTTTTATGAGAAAACCTGACTTTCCAAATGGAGAATGGAGAAGTTTGTGGGAAAATTGACCACAGATACATTTAATGAGCATATTTGGGAATTTTGCAAATCAGGTTGTGTGAAGGATGGGTTGATGTTGATGAAAGAGATGGAGGAGAATATGCTTCTCTCAATCTTATCTAGTTTTAAAAAATTCAGAAGCAATAGTCAATCTACATATATTTGGGCACGAATCCTAAGAAATTATCCAACTCTCAAAATTGATTGTATGGAGAAAAGTATAGAATTTATTCAGACCGATCAATGGGATATGGACAACTGGAATTTGGATCGAAGGAATTGCCCCCGAACCCCCTACAAAATGGGGGGTGGCGATGATGAGTCAAATTTCAACTATGTTATAAACCTCATTTTTCATGAGCTTCTCTTGGTTTCGAGAATAGTTAATTATCTACTAAATAGGGGAAACCACGTGAAGGTGGAAGCTCTAATTATTCCCCCCCCCTCACATCACTCTCAATTTCCCCATACCCAATTTGAAATAATAAAGAACATGTAAAATACTATATTATACAAAATAAAAACATAAAAAGATCATCATATAAAACACATACCTCTATATATCATTCATATTCTTCTTCATCAAACTCAACATCGTCAATATCATCTTCATCATGAACATTTTCATTTCCCCAATACCCAATCTATCTAGATTCAACAATTATAATTAAAAATGACACTAAGATTAAATGAAAGAAAAACAACATAGGAGATCTATAGTACAAATCACTCACCACATGTAGGAATATCATTTATCTTCTTCTTCATCCAACTCATCATATTCTTTATCATCATCTGGTATTTCAGAATCATCATCAAATGGATTGGCCATATCAACATCATCATTAGTACTGTCATAATTTTCGATAATATCATCATCAAATATAGTGTCATTGAGAACATTATCATCTACATCATATGGTCGATCAACTTCTTTGACTTGGTCATCTGATGATACATGGTCTACCTCCTCATGTTCCTCTGTATCACCTTCTAGTTCTTGAATATCATCTTCTTCTGGTACATTATACTTTACAGGCCTTCCTCTTGGATCATATCTAACAACAAATGACCAACTTGGTTTACCGAGAACCTCGCAATAGAATACCTGCTCACATTGGCTAGGAAGAACATAACTTTCTAGACCTGACTCAAATTTCCTTGTATTAACCATGGTAAAACCATTGTCATTCTGAATAACAGTTCTTTCAGGATCACGTTCATTTATCCGTAAATGATACCATTTGACCTCAAACAAAATTATCTTGAAGGATTTGAAGTGACACTCGATTATATCATCCAAATATCCATAATATCTATTTTTTGTTAGTCTTGGATGTTTTTCAGTTCTAGAAGAAACATTAGTGACTTGAAACACTGCAGTTATCCCTGAATCTGCGGTTTTCTTCGTGTCATCCACTCTTTTGACGTGAAATTTTCTACCTTTATACCACATAGCTTTATGGTGCTTCAACTGCAATATTCTCGACAAGTACAAAATAAATTAATAATTAATAAATGTATTTAAACTTAATAAATATTAAAAAATAATACATTAACATTTTGTATAATAACAAAAAGTGCGGGTAAAATTTTATATGCTTACCTGTTTATCTTTTAAAAAATATGCTAAATCAATCTCCCTCTGCGTAATATTATGATCTTCATTACGATGAGATCTTTTAATTAATGTAGCCACCCCTTTCAATGATAACCTACCATCATGTTGTTCACATTGTTCTATCCATAGCTTCATCCAATCAAGATTGTTAGCAATGTATAAATGTAGTGCATCCCACACTCGACCAACTACAATAAAAAAAATATAAATTAGTAAGAATAATGAATAATAATAATTGATGGATGTATAATATAAATTGAAGAAATACAATATAGATAAAAATAAAATAATATAATACCTTTCACTTTCCTCATTTTACCATTTCCGACCAAGACCTCCACTTCAGATATTTTGACGTTATTGACACCCCATATGCAATGCATATTCATTTTCCTCCCTAAATCAGGAAGATAATCACTAATATACACTAACGTTTGATATACCATATACCCCTCCACCATAGAACCCTCGGGATGTGCTCTTTGTCTAACTAAAGACTTCAATGACTTCAAGTGTCTCTCTACCATCCACATTGACTTTGTGTGTACAGGTCCACACAATTCAATCTCCTCAACCTGGTGTATGAGGTAGTGTTCTTGCGCATTGAAAAATGTTGGAGGTAGATACTTTTGCATTGCACAATTTCTCTCTTCCAATATTTTATATCTTCCTTATGGACTTCTTTAGATGACAACCACCTACAAATGTTGCGAGAACAAAATAGGTTCAACAAAGACAATATTGTATACATGAATATTACAAGTAAAACACATGTCATCAACAACTTCTACAACATTTTTATTACATATAAATACTAATATGTAATTCATCTGTCGTTATTTACCTCATGTATTTTCCAAGGTCATATATAAATTGTTTTACATTGTCAAAACTGTTGGGAAAAGATAGAGGTAGCACATACTGTAACAAAACAATGGCACATTAATAAATTTATGATTTCATATTAACAATATATTTAAAAAATTTAAAAATATTACATCGATTCTTACCAATACATAACAAATATACAAAATAAATTACTTTGATGAAGGTATGCCAATCATGAGTTTTTAACTTGCCAAATTCACCTTTCTTTGTTAATATATTCTTGATGTTTGAAGCAAATACTGTTGGAAATCTAATATTTTGAATGAGCTCTTTTACAACATTGGTTTCATCGTATTTAAATAACCATGGGAGGATATTTCGATCGACTCCATTAATCCTATTTAAATCAATAATATTTAGCATTGCATGATTGGCTTCTTGAACGTCAATACAAATTTTAGAAAAATTTTCTTTGTCACGCCATCCATCTAAGATTCTCCAAAACATTTATGTTACATTCTTCCTGATATGCATTGTGTCGAATAAAGGAGTTATTTATAGTTTCTCATAGTAGGGAAACCTACTGAATTGTCTGGGGAAACTTTTCATTCCTCGTGGAAGCAAATCAATGCCTTGACGACCAACTATATGTTACATAAATGAAATTAACACAACAATTGTTAGATTATACACAGTAGACATGGGAATTCAACACAATTAAAAAATGTAATATATTGCATACGATGATGAATATTGACTTACATTGATGATTTGATCTGTTATATTCCAACTTCCATAGGTGTGGTGTCATTCTTCGTGGTTTTATCCCACTCTCCTCTTTCCCATTGAAAATATGTTTATCGATATTTGGATACCTATGGTTATTAGGGAGAAAGTTCCTATATTCATCAAACACCTCCTTTCCTAAACTTCTTGAACGACGAGATATCATCCTAGGACCACAAACTGGACATGCAAATTTACCCTTTCTTTGAAGACCTAGAAGATACACATCAATGGAAACATTAGTTATATAACAAGCAATTATTTAAAAAACAAACATTATAATATCATCAACATCTAACTTATTTAAGTGCAATAGTGTGTTACATACCAAAAAAATGTGTTAGTCCTGGTGCATCATGAATTTTCCATGTAATTATCCCATGGAATTGAAATCCTCTTTGACCTATTGGTCTAGAGATGTCGTACATAGTGATGTCATCCCATAACTTTAACAACTCATCGACAAGAGGCTCAATATATACATTCATATCTTTCACTTGGTACTTACCTAAATGGTTAAAAATACACATAATTACTACACCTTGTATACATATATGAAATTGTGCAATGAACAAGATAAATGAAATGTTAAACATTAAAAAAAACAATATTGTTATAAAAATATACCTGGAACAATCATTGCCAACATTGTGTGCTCTCTCTTTATTGACATCCAACGAGGAACATTATTGTTTATAACAAAAACATGCCACACCGAGTAGATAGACCTGAGCTTACCAAATCGATTTACAACATCAGTTGCCAATGAAATCCTAATATTACGAGGTTCTTCTTTAAAAATTGGCCATCTTTCTTCAATATTTTTATATAAAGAACCATCTGCAGGCACTCGAAGACCATCATCTTCACTTCTATTCCATGCATGGTAATCCATAAGTTGTGCTATGTTCTGACATCTAAATAGTCACTACAGGCGTGGAATTATGGGAATATAACGAAGAACCTTGTGAGGCACCTTTTTTGTTAATTGATCAATTCGATATCTACTGATTTGACATTGCGGGCAATTTGATTCAAATGCATATTGTCCATAATATATGATGTGATCATTGGAGCATGCATCAATAGCCTGATATTCCATTCCAATTTCTTTCAGAATGGAAGATAATTCTCGGTATGTGTGAGGTAAATTATTTGGTGATGGTAAGAAATATTCACCTATCAACCTACAACAACAATATACAAAAAAAAAAATCAATAATGAAAATTATTTTAATCATTATAAATATTGCATCCTTAATTTAGACATCAATTGACACGGAAAATAAAATAAAATAAAAGTTGAAAATTGCATAAAACTATAAAATTATGTTGCTTACCTTAGGATCTGTGTCATACATGTGTTTGACAAACCATTTGATACCTTCAAGTTGACCAACAACATTACAGCAGAGAGAACAATTTTTTGTGTGCCTTCATATAGGGATTCAGTGGCATTTTGAAGGATAGGTTTATCCAAAATATATTCATCATCATTGTCCTCATCACTGTCATCATTAGCATCCTGCAAGTTGTCCTCCTCCAAGTTGACATCATCATCCATTGGAGCATTATAAATGTCTTGGATCAATCTATTTGTCCCATCATCATCCTGTATTATTAATATCCTCATTTTCCATAGGAATAACGTGATCAACATTATCCACACGATTAAGTTTATATTGTTCTTCAATATTATCTCTATGAAAATGTCTCCTGCTAGGCGACATCACATTCTTAGGATTATTTTTCTTTAATAAAAAGAATATAAGAAATAAAATACAGTTAGAGTATATCACAAATATTATTTTGAAAGATAAATTTAAAAAAAATATTAATGTATAATACCCTTAAAGATCTATAATAACTAATTACTTACCATGGGACGATATTCATTGCCCCTTTCAACATGCCCATTCTCCCTACAATGTTTTTCAACTATTTTTAAAGGTAGTCTTCTTCCATTAAAACCCATGCATTCAAAACAAGGGCAATAACATTTCCCATCACCATGAATCACCATTTGTCACTTTAACCTAACAAGCTCTCTTTTCTCGTCTGGAATTGACATTGTAATTACCTATTACAACAAATACATTGAAAAATTATAAGTACAATATACAAATGTATTCAAATAATTTGGTATATATTTGGATATTTGTAATGAAAATTATACAGCATGTTCAGAAAAAATAAGGGAGAAAGCATGAAACCTAAAATCATCTAGAAAAAATAAGGAACAAAGCATCAAACCAATGCATTTCATATCCAATGTACAACACTGGCTATTTGGGAATCTAAATGACACTTGGTTCTAAAACAACACATTGACCTACACATAAACATCCAAACATAAATGAATCTTCTAATAATATCTTTGTTGCGATCCACCTACTATTATGTTGTCAAAATTGAGGAACAAAATTGATAGAAGTGAAAGAAAGAGTTTGGGGAGAAAAATAAATCATGACATAAGAAGCAAAAAGGAAACTTTAATTATCATAAAAAATGATGATGTAAAGAAAATTAATTTGAAGACAACCAATCAAGGATGGAAAGCAATTACTTGGCATGGTAATGATAAATGGTACACTATTCTAGCGATAAAAAATAACTTGCTAATGATTTCCAAATCACATGATAAGACGAGCATTAAGAAGAATAATCATTTTCAATTTATTCAGATTTAAAGGCTTAGAGACAAGCTCTCAAAGATGGTATTTCAATGTATCAATCAATTTTCTTCTTAAATTAAAGCTAAGTTTATTTTAGGGTTTTTGGTGGCTAAGTGGAAAATTTGACAGTGTAGTGAGCTGCCGAAAGCTCTGACTTTCGGCAGCTAAAGGCAAAAACGTAATACCAATGAGCCGCTAAATGTGTTGAAGAGTCTAGAATTTATTTATTTCTGCCCATATCGTATTTTTCAAGTTCGAGAACATGTGGGAATGGTATCAAATTAAAGATAATAATTATCGGAAGTTAAATCATTCTCCTCATTAAGTTTTGAAGACATATGGTGAAAGAAGGAAGCCAAATGACATTTCTATTTTTGACAGAAATTGCCCAACTGTTAAACAGAGATCTCGAACTCCATGATATTCACCTGCACACTGCTAAGATGGTATTTCAATGTATAAATCGATTTTCTTCTTAAATTAAACCTAAGTTTATTTTAGGTTTTTCGGTGGATAAGTGGAAAATTTGATAGTGGAGTGAGCTACTGAAAGCTCTGACTTTCAGCGGCTAAAGGGAAAAATGCAAGGCCAATGAGCCGCTGAATGTGCTGAAGAGTCCAGAATTTAATTCTTTTTTCCCAGATCGCATTTTTCGAGTTCCAGAACATGTTGGAATGGTATCAAATTAAAGATAATAATTATTAAAATTTAAATCATCCTCCTCATTTTTTTAAGACATATGGCGAAAGAAGGAAGCCAAATGGCATTTCTATTTTTGACAGAAAATGCCCAACTGTCAAACAAAGATCTCGAACTCCATGATCTTTACCGAAAGACTGCCAAGTAATGATAAGAGGGTAAATTCGACCTACAATGATATTAATTGTCATATCATTTTTTGATTATATTAAGTTTTAGTTCTTTTCAAATCCATTTTTATAGGATCTTGAAATTGTGATGTAAAGGAAATTGTGATTGTAGCTGAATTAGTAATCTTTTTACTCTATCAAAAGTGGATAAACCATAAAATCTTTCTAAGGAGTTAAAATAAACCATAAAATCTGATTGAAGGAGTGAAAATAAACCATAAAATAGTTCAATACCACCAAATTACCAAATCACATAGAAAATATTTAAGTATTGACCTTCAAAATCTTATCTATGTAGAGTCTGATCAATTCAATGTTTCTCTTCTTGAAAGAGAATTGAAATCAAGTTTTCATAAAAAAACAGAACACCATTGCATCATAACACCCGAATGATTGTCACAACTGTAGAAAATGATTGCCGCAACTGTAGAAAATTATTGCCGCAACTATAGCAAATTTATCGTAACTGAGATATATATAGGATTGATTTCGTCGGTCTTCCGACAAATTTGGTCAAATTGACCAAACAATAAGTCAATGACCATTTGATTCTCACACGTGCCATAGTTGGTTGTTATAACGACTAAAGTTCATCGCTATAGAGACTAACTCGTGGTTGGTCTCTAGAGATATGAACTTTAGTCATTATAATGACCAACATGGAATGTTGGTCACTATAGCGATGAACAATTGGACCCCGAAAAAAAAGAAGTAAATTTAGTTCAAAAAAAGAAAAACAATTACGACGAAATTTTAAACTGTAGTAATATTTTGTTGTAATTCCCGCCCAATGTAGTTGTGACATAATGGGTACGTGGTTGAGACAAGTAGTTGATGAGCTGGCACATACATGAGGTGTATAGTTGATGAGTTGGCACATACATGAGGTGTATAGTTGATGATGTTGGTACATCTTGATGATTCATAGGTTATGAGTAGTTGATACATGATTGGTACATACTTCTTACATGGTTGGAGGCACTTGTTAATAGCATTGTTGACAATGTCTTATGGATGATGTAGCATACTTGTACTAGTATATTATTAGTAGCACATATTGATATTGGTGATGATTATGAGTTGTTGTGTTATGCTTGGTTGATGAACATATTTGAGAGTTGTCTTCATGATTGATCTTGGTGAGTAGATATGATTTGGTTGATAAGATTGATGACTTAGGTTGTTTTAATAGGTTGATTGGACAGGTTGGTGTGATAGGTTATTCATACAATTTTGGTGCATGGTTGATGCACTTATTCATTATACAAGTTGAGGTACAGGTTGGTACATGGTTGATGCACTTGTTTATGGTACATGTTGATTACAGGTTGTTTGGTACAGGTTGGTGCATGGTTGATGCACTTGTTTATGGTATAGTTTGGTTACAGGTTGAGGTATAGGTTGATGCATGGTTGATCCATGGTTCAGGTTATTGGTATAGGTTGTTTGGTGCAAATTGATTGGTACAGTTTTACAGTAGTATATCTCACCGTGATAATGTGACAGTGATTCCATCATTCTACTTGTACGTCAGGGAGGTTGGATGAGGCAAGGACAGGTGGTTGTATCCACCTTCCGTTTGTATCCAGATAACATAGGGGGTTGTAGTCTTCTTCTGGTTGTAGCTAGAGAATTGGGGAGTTGGAGCTTCCCTTAGGTTGTATCCTAAGAAACTAGGGGGTTGGAGCCTCCTTCCAGTTGCATCTAGAAAACAAAGGAAGTTGTTTCTTACAATGAATGTAATTCTTAAAGACATATAAGAAAAAGAAATATGTAGTTTTCTCTCTCTTTGGTTTTCCATGTAAAACACTGACCTACTGTGTATGTGTGTGATTTCTCATTTGTTCATTGTTTATTTACTCTGCAACTATTGGATTATAATGCTACATTGATATAACACTTGCATTTTATGGTGAAAAAGGATTAAATTTCTCTATTACTTATTCACCCCCCCTCTCATTAATCCAACAATGGTATATGAAGTCAAGAAGACATGGTGTTTGGGACTCAGTAGTATGTAAGCCTCGGTACTTAACTACCTCAAAGAACAAATACAAAACTGCAAAAGAAGAAAAGAGAAACAATTAAATGGCATTAAAATAAATCCAGAATTGAGTGTCAGACCAAGTCAAATAAAATATGGGATAGTGCACCTCTGCTAAAGTATTATGGCTCCAACTGGAGAATTCCTATCAAATTAAAGTAAAAAACATAGAATAAGACAACTCCATCAAGGAGTTGATGCAATCCCCAATCATTAATAAAGAAGGAAAATCCATCAAGGAATTGATGTAATCCCCAATCATTAATAAAGAAGACAAAACCATCAAGGAATTGATGAAATCCCCAATCATCAATGAAGAACACAACTCCATCAAGGAATTGTTACAATCCCCAGTCATCAATTAATAAGACAACTCCATAAAGGAATTGATGAGATCCCCAATCATAATTGAAAAAGACAATTGTATCAAGGAATTTATGCATACCTCAGTAATCATTAAAGAAAAACTATTGAATCTTAAGAATGATTTTATTGTTGCATTAGAAGAGATTCGTATGGCATCCAAAATAGTTTATATATTAAATTTCCTAGGGAGGCTCTTGACCATCTTGAATACAAAGTTATGTGCACTCTATAAGAGTTGGATACACTTCAAAATAAAGATATGTTACTACAACAATAGTTAGATCAATCTAATAGGAATAACCATGAATATCATGAAAAAAAGATTCAACTAGAAGACAAAGAAGAAGAGATAAAAATATTGAAGACTAAATTTGTTGATCTAACAAAAGAAGTTAAATATTTGAAGACATATGACAAGCCTAATAAATGAACACAAGTCTTAGAAGAAACAAAATAAATGGTCATCAGTGTAAAGACTTAACTTGAGGAAGATAAGGAAATTGAGGAAGCCATGAAGATATAGTTGACTTAAAAGGAAGAATCATGTAACATGTTGGAATTGGAAGTTGTCAACCTTAAAAAGAAGAATGAAAACACAAATGAAAGTATCAAATTCCAGAAAAACTCAGCTATCCTAGATAGGATTTGGAATTTTCAAAGACCGACCAATGACAAAACTAGTATTGGGTAAAATAAGAAATACGAAGGTGGAAAGTGAACCTCCATTCACAAACATGAGGAAGTCTCATCCTCCTCAAAGGAAAAAAGTGTATTCACAGACCAAATACAAGCTCAAAACTATGTTAATAAATGAAGCTATAAAATTCAAAACCAAGAGGCATAACATAAGGCAGACTTCTCGTGCCAAAATGGACTCGAGTATGGAAACACCTTCAATGATTATTTCTTTTCTTGTTATAACATTAGTCATAAAGCACTGGAATGCAAGAATATTTAAAGGAAATTGTTAGGAATTTCCAATAACTTAATGAGATGTTGTAGATGCAATTATGTTGGGAACACAATAAAGTTTTTTTAGACAATGAGATGCTACAAATGTGATAGGTTTGGCCACAAATCCCAAGACTACAAGAAATCAAGAAGCCAACCCATGAGGAATAATCCATACAATTAAGGAAGAAAACCTATTGAAGTTTGGAAGAAAAGAGGAGATGACAAATATCAAAGGACACATTTAGAAATAAAAGTTCCAACAAGTAGAGTGCCTCATGGAAACATTTGGGGAAAGAAATCGGAAAAAAACTACAAATATTCGGAAAAGAAAAAGCTCCAAGAGAATGAAAATGGTTATATTCCTACCATGCATCTCCTGTATGCATCAAATGATCCAAATAACTTCAAGAATTCATAAATAAAAATAGGGTTCTTCGATGAGGAATGAAAAATCATGTCAACTGAATAATTTGAAATCAGTAGAGGAGTCAAAAATATATAAAGACAAAGAATGAACATGGAAAATTGATTAACGAAAAAGAGAAGAGATATCTCTTGGTATCAAAGAACTAAAATTGGTAACATGCCTTAGCAACATAGATAATTTTAGGGGCTAAATTTCGCAAATCAGCTAATTTTCCATGTTTTTTCCAAAAAAAAGATTTGTCTATTTCCACTTTTTCTAAAACCGATTCGCCCAAATTCCATAGAATAAAATTATTTTAACTTAAAAATAATCGAACTTTTATAGAAACTATATAAAATTCTTATAATTTTGAATATTTTTACAAAAGTATCACCAAACATTTTAAGTTTTGCATACTAAGGACTAGTAAGATTAGCCCAGGTTTCTACATTATAAAACAATTTTCCAACCTTAAAATTATCCTTGCTTAACAATTCGTTGTATAATGGAAATTAAATAAATTGGTACCAATCAATTAGTAATTATCCATTGTTATCACTATAAATGATCGATTGGTATTCTTGTGAAAGATCGTAATATCAAGAAGAATAAAGATGTACACCAAGAAGATTAGTAATATTCACACTTGTTTCCTTTATGAAAAAAGGGGAAGACAATAAAACCCTATGAAATGGTAAAAACTTAGGGGAAGTATTTAATATGGTCATCAAATGAGGAAGTCATTGGATTAGGTTTAAAAGACTTGATCACTACAAATGTTGGTATCAAAGAAGACTACCTATTTGAACACAAAATACCAAGAGACTGAGATAACAACTGACACATTCACAAGGGGATAGAATCAATAAGAGTTTCAGTCTTTGTCATTGATGTCAAAATGGGAGAGAAGAAATAAAAGAATTTTGGTACGAGTAAAAATAAACTCAATTCCCCAATTTGAATATGAGATCAGTGATAGGGGGAACAAAGGTACAAGCTGATTTGTTTTATAGATATGTTTCCCTCAATTCCAAAGGGGGATATTGTTGGCATTATTGATTGTGTGTTGTCATTTATGGAAACATGAATCAAACATGGACAATATTCAAACATGGAAATACAAGAAAAAAAAAAGGATATGCTTGATGAGTGGTATCAAAGGATAAACTATAAGTCATGACAACATAGAATTTAAATTATGTTGAATACAGAGGAAGTCTGAAGAAATAGTCAGGATAAAGATATAGTGCAGAGGAATAGTTGTTTGAAGCTTTTATAAACATGGAGAAATATGAAGGAGTTCACTGGTGTGAACCTACTCATGAATGATAATGTTGAGGATGCTAAAGATACAAGTCCAATAGTGAATTGGCTTGGAGATATTACTATTGATGGAATATTACATTGAGATACAAAGGAGAACAAATAAGTAATGAATAAATATAAGTGAGATAGATATAAGTAATGAAGGAATATAGATCTAAGTGAATCCTGGAATGCACGATTGAAGACGAGAAAACAAATAAATCGCAATAACTTGTTGAAAAGGAGTTCTATAAAATATGGATACAGAACTTAAACACAAGGAATGTCTAATCAATATTGAATACAATACGACCATTAGATCAAGGAGAAGTCTAGAATCATGGGGTATAGAGTTAAATCGATGCTAATCGTCGGATCACAAAGACGTTGAATAAGGATCATCAAATCTCATGGTATAAGCTAGAATAAATTCAACCGTCCATCCAATCTTGGATTATAACATCATTGTAGATTTAATGGTGGTGAAAAATTATGTAATGTATATTTATTCGTCCAACCACAAGTTAGATCAACAATGGGAAAATATTTTTCATAACAAAGGTGTGAAGAGTTTAACATGGGGCAGACCCCCCGAAATATTATGGCATGTCGATCACAAAACCATGTGTTGGTTAGAGGTTTATTTTAGGGTCCAAAAAATTGAGATACGATCCAGGAACCAAGCCCCCTAAATTATGGGGACTGTCCATCCAATGAATGATTAAATATGCACCGTCAATTAAGTTAGGATAGACATTTCTAGTGCTCAGTTGTGTAGCCCTGGGTTATGATTTTGGTTATGTGGGAAGTGTGAGTGATTTGGCCTAAGGCCACAAGATAATCGCATAGTCGTTGATCATATTGAACCTAATGTGTTCCCGGATCAAGTTACCACGGTTTGAACAGTAAGTGCTTCTAGAGAAGCACTTGGTTAGAGTTCATAGCCATGTGAAGACATGGACCTAGTGAAAAGACTTTGAGGACCTGAATACAAGAATCAACGATAAAGGATAGATACAATCTATAATGGAGGTCGAAGCAACCAGATGATGGAATTGAAGGAATTGCAGATGAATCTAATTCGCAACGGAAGAATCTATAGAGAAATATCAAGAAGGAATTCACATAAAATTGTTGAGGATCAAAGTAAGGATTTGATCCATAAATGTGATCAAATGGAAGAGGGTTTGATATAGAAAAGAAGGTCATATGTGAAAGATACAATATGATAAATTGAATTAAATATTAATGGAGAATATTAATATAAATATAAATGGATTAAGTATTAACGGAGAATATTAATATTAATATGTGGAAATTAAATATTAATGGATAATATTAATATAAAGGTGAATGTTAATGGAGAATATTAGTATCAATATATGGAGTATAAATACAAAAGAGGAAAAAATTAAATGGAAAGATGAACTTACTTAAAAATAAGTGTGAAAGTAAAATAATGAAAAACATGACTTTATGTAAAAAGTAAATTCAAAATAAAATAAAAAAATTACATGAAAAGGAGTATTAAAATATTAAGAAAAACTAATTTGAATTTACATAAAAAGTAAAAAAGTTAAATGGTATTTTCCCTTGGTTTAAAACCCCATGGTATTTTCTCATGGTATTGTGAAACACGAAAATGAAAAGGGAGAATGGAGAATTGATTAATTAATCAATGCACGAATAAACATAAAATGAAGGATTAAAAATAATAATAAAAGAATAAAGTTATTATTAAAATAACATTATTATTATTGAATTGAAGAGGTGAATTGAAAGACATGTTCTTTCAATATCATACACCTTTTGAATGGCTATATAAAAAAAATCTTGTGTTGGAAAAATAAGTATCTGGGTGGCTCAAATATTAATACAACAGATTGAATAAAAAGTGAATAAAAAGTCATTCTTGTCAGGTTGGTGCCTATTTAGAAGTTGGGTCTTGTTATGAGGGTTAGATTCCTCACTTCTCAGTTGGATCTGAGAACTACAATATGTGTATTGTATGTAAGAGTTGGAACTCTCTTATTTAGTTGGCGTTGAATAGTTTGATGATGGGTATCATATGTACTTGTTCAAGTTTAATAAATATATGATATTTATTCCTCTTTATACAGTTTGTGTTTTAATAATTTTTATATATATTTATGAATAAGTAATTGAAATACGTATATGTTATTCAGTTAAATTAAATAATCCAAAAAAGTGTGAAAATTATTAAAAAGTTCAAAGCACTGATTCACCCTCCCCTCTCAGTGTCAGTGTGTGATTCAACGCTATTGAGTGTTCCTATCCATGGTGGTTATGTTACGAGGAAAATATCTATGGCTAGGGGTAAACCACCACATAAGGAACTGATTGCAAAAATCAACTATAATATCAAGTATGCTATATAAAAAAAATATGCTAGCAAGACAAGATAAAAGACCTACCTCGTCCAGACATTTGATGAAGCCCACCATTGAGAACTTGACCCAGAGCGATATACCTACAACTACTCCTCAAAAACCAAGCAATGCAAGATTATGGTGATAATATATGATGTTAGCACATTCAATAGAATAATCCATCAACATTCATAATAAATACTCCCATGGAATAATAATTCAAATATTTGCAAGATATTAATTGGAAGAGAAAAGAGTATTTCTATTAAGATATAATCGGTAGAAGTGAATAAGTTACAGACTTTCATGTCGGCATGTTTCGAAACCAAGAAACTAAGTTCCTTCCAGCTGGGCCTCCACCACTTCAATCCTCCACCAAAGGAAAGATCATATAAGAGAGACAATGAAGTTCTCAATCAATAAGGGAAGAGATTGGGGGATGAACATTGTGTTCAGACTTAAAGGATAAAGGGATGCAGAATCAATCTGAAGTGAATAATTTCTCTAGAATAACTTTGATCTCAATGTTGAATTCTTTCTCCTCTTTCCATAGCTCGGATTTGTCCCATTTATAGCCTTCAAGTGGAATTGAAGGGTTGAGTCAGAACATTTCCATTATATGGAAGGCCAAGGATCATTGACCTCGTGACGTGACATGGAAACCCGACACAATTTCTCAATTTTGCGAACATTTCCCGATGTACGCGGGTTGTAGTGGTGCAACTTCCATATACTCATGTTGTATATGTAATATACCAGATATAAAAAGTATGCAGAACAGAAATAAAATTCTAGAAATGGCAGAATAACAGTAATATAACCAGAACAATCACCACAATAACACTGAAATGATATAAGAATAACAACAGAAATAACACTTTCATTCTGAGAGCAATGTTCATGGGACTCTTTGAGGGGGAAACCTTCAGTTGAGCATACCTATATTACAATAATATACAAGCTAGGGTTCTCATACCCGCGACTCCTATTTATACTAAATATGTCTATCAAAAGAAGCATCTAGAGGAAGATCCTTCTAGAAGCAGAAGCTTCTATTAGGTCTTATTACATTCGAATTATTCTATTTTATTGCAAGGCCTTATTATTATTTACCTTTATTACATCTGAATATATTGTTCTACCTATGTCCGGGTTAGGACCCTAACATGTCCTCCCCCTTAAAAACAACCTTGTCCTCAAGGCTTGAGATGTGGAAACTATTGCAGAATGGTAGCTGGTTCCCAAGTGGCATCTGGTGGAGTTGTATCTTTCCATTGGACTAACACTTCCTTGATGGTTCTCTGATGCAGGCAATGCTCACGCTGGTCCAAAACTTATTGTGGCTATATCCAAATGGAACCTTCTTTGTCTAACTTGGGAAGGTTGGCTTGAATTTGGCACTTAGCTCCAATCACCTTCTTTAAGCATGAAACATGAAAATTAGGATGTAGCTTAGAATGTCTGGGCAAAGCTAACTGATAGGCCACCTATCCCACACACTTGAGAATGGTATAAGGACCATAAAACTTGGGTGCTAGCTTCTGACAATGCTCGACCTTGAGGGAATTTTGCTTGTAAGGTTTCATTTGAAGAAACACTTGATCCCCTTCTGCAAATTGATGTTCAGAGCGACCTTGATCTACTTGTTGCTTCATACAATTCTGGGCCATGACCAAATTCTCTTTGAGGGAATTGAGAATACCCTCACAAACTGTAAGCATTTGGTCAACTGCCTGGACCTTCGAGACACCCAGTAAGTATGAGAGAACTGAAGGTGGATTTTGTCCATATACCATTTCAAAAGGAGTCATGTGTGTAGTTGTATGGTATGAAGTGTTGTACCACCATTCAGCTAGGGGTAACCATTGAGCCCACTGATTTTGATTTTCCGAGGCAAAACAACTCAAATATGTTTCCAAACACTTGTTGACAACTTATGTTTGACCATCAGTCTGGGGATGATAAGTTGTGCTGATATGCAATTGGGTGCCTTGTAGCTTGAACAATTCTTGCTAAAAATTGCTGGTGAAAGTTGGGTCACAATAAAAAACAATAGAATGTGGCATGCCATGAAGATTGAAGACCTGATCCATGAAACGTTGAGCCACTATGGATGTTGTAAATGGATGTAGAAGAGCACTGAAATAATCATACTTGGAAAGGCAATCAACAACCACCATGATGACTGATTTATTTCCCAATTTGGGTAAGGCTGTAATAAAATCCATAGAGATATCCCTCCAAATAGCAGGTGGAATCGGAAGCGGTTGTAGTGTGCCTGGAGATTTGACTGTTTCTCTCTTGTTTCATTGACACACATCACATTCAGCGACAAACTTATGAATGTCTTGTTTCATACCATCCCAGAAAAAGGAATGTTTGACCCTGTCATAGGTTTATGTAAACTCGGAGTGCCCAGCTGTAGGTGTAGCATGAAGCTCAGTAAGTACCATGGATTTAAGTTTTGATTGTTTAATTAAATACAAAAATCCTTTGTATCGAAGCTCATCATGGATCCAAGAGTAACCCAGGGAAGCTGAAGCATTGGACTGCAATTTTTGGATCAGATGCAAACTTTTGGGATCGTGTAGCCATTCCTAGTGAATGGCTTGGAGCCAATCTGGTACAATGACAGAAAGAGAAAAAAGGGATCTGTCATCTTCATATTTTCGGGAAAGTGCATCTGCAACCACATTGTCTTTTCCTTTCTTGTAAATGACCTCATAATCATATCCAAAGATCTTAGTCACCCATTTTTGTTGCTCCGAGGAGGAAATGCGTTGTTCCAAAAATTACTTAAGGCTTTGATGGTATGTCTTAATTTGGAAGCATTGCCCCAATAGATAAGGGCGCCAGAGATCAATGACATGAAAAACAACCAACATTTCCTTTTCATAGATTGATTTCCCCAGATTTCTTTCAGATGGTTTCTTGCTGGTAAAGGCCAACGACCAACCCTCTTGCATAAGGATAGCACCAATTCCTTTCCCTGA
The DNA here is from genome assembly GCA_009831015.1 of Picea engelmannii. Classification (NCBI taxonomy): domain Eukaryota; kingdom Viridiplantae; phylum Streptophyta; class Pinopsida; order Pinales; family Pinaceae; genus Picea; species Picea engelmannii. The sequence continues at coordinate 662,845 of ML800348.1, read as the reverse complement.
AGCATCACATTCAAGACAAAGGTATTTGTGAAATCAGGAAGGGCTAGGACTAGAGTGGTGCACATGGCCATCTTCAAGGTTTGAAAATATTGAGTAGCTACTCGAGTCCAAGTGAAAGAGCTCTTTTTAGTAGTGCAGTGAGAGGTGTTGAAATCTTTCCATAATTCTGAACAAAATTGCAATAATAGCTTGTTAAGCCCAGAAATCCATGCAATATTTTGAGAGACTTTGTGTGAGGCCAGTCTTGCATAGTTTCTAATTTGTAGGATCCACCCTGACGTCGTCCTTGCCAACCATATGACCCAAGTACTCGACTTTTGAGGCGCCAAAATCGCATTTAGATTGTTTCAGGAAAAGTTGGTGCTGAGAGAGTAGATGGAGAACTTGATCCACATGAGCAAGATGGTTTGTCTAGGTTTTTCTATAGATGAGGATATCATCAAAGAAAAATAAGAGAAAATGATGGAGAAAAGGATGAAAGACATGATTCATCAGGATTTGGAAGGTGGAGGGGGCATTACACAAGCCAAAGGGCATGACCAAAAACTCATAGTGGCCCTCATGAGTTCTAAAGGAAGTCTTGGGAATGTCTGCCTCTTTCATACGTATCTGGTGGTAGCCAGAATGAAGATCAAGTTTAGTAAAGAACTGGGTGCCACTCAATTCATCCAAGAGGTCATCAATGCTAGGAATGGGAAATTTGTCTTTAATGGTAATTTTGTTGAGGGCTCATAAGTAAGGACACATTCGCCAAGAACGTTGTTTCTTCAGGACCATGACCATCAGAGAAGAGTAGGGGCTCGTACTAGGGTGGATAATGCCTGCATTAAGGAGTTCCTGGACCATTTTATCAATTTAATTTTTTTGGGAAAAGGGATGATGATATGGATGAATATTGGGAGGAAGGATTCCTAGTACAAGGGAATGGAATGATCATGAAAACCACGGGAAGGAGGGAGTCCCTGGGGAGTGGCAAAGACCACTTGATGTTTAGAAAGGATGGATTGGAGGTCTTGCGGCACCGAGGGTGTCTTTGTTTCTTGTAAGGTATGGAGTTGGGGAATAACACCAGAATGACCTTTTTTGAGCATCTTTTCCATGCGATGGGAACTAATGATCTCAGGTGAACCAACGGTGATGCGTTGGAACTTGTATTGTTGGCCCTCCTCGTCAAATTTCATGGTTAATTCCTTAAACTCCATGAGAATGGGACCCAAAGTCCTTAGCCAATCTACACCCAACACAATGTCACAACCACCCATGTCAATAGAAAATATATGAGATTTCAAGTGGTAGTCACCAATTTGGAGACGAACATTTTCAAAATGCCCTCGACATTTCATGGAGCCACCATTGGCAATCATGATTTGGAAATTATTGATTGCATGGATGTAGTAATGAGTTTCTTGGGCAATGTGGTGATGAATAAAATTATGGCTTCTTCCACTATCAACCAGAATGATGAACTTCCTATGCTTGATGTAACTGATTAGCTTGAGGGGTTGGGGAGAAGAGAAGCCGGTGAGAGAATTTAGGGAAATGATCCATTCGACTTCAGGAGGGGTGATGCCAGTGGTTTCAGTTGACTCAGACATAAGGGGAGTTTCAAACTCCTCTTCCAAAATATCCTCCGAGATGGCCATAAAAAGATTTTGTTCCTTACACTTGTGGCCTGGGAAATATTTGTCATGACAATTATAATAAAGGCCTTTGAGTTGGTGTTAAACCATTTTAGCACTGGTCAATTTTTGGATATTTAGTGGATCGGAGCGGGTAGTTGGATTTATTGGTTTAGTGCGAGGGATAAAGCAGGGTTTCCGGTTTTGAGAAGATACAACATGTTGTCCTTATTTATCTCTTTTAGTCACTTCCACCCAAATATGAGGCTGATCCATGAGGACATGGGCCCGATATCATCCTTGAGGCCACTGATAAAACACTCTCAGAAAAAGGCATCAAACATGCCCTCTGTCAGAAAATATAGGCACTCAAAAGAAACTATAAAGTCTTCCACTGGTCCTGATTGTTTCAACTTTTTCAAATGGCCCAAATGGTTGGTGTCAGTGTCAAAGCATTCATAAATCTCTACCACAAATTGTCTCCAAGAAATATACCCTTGACGAGAAGTTTTTCTCCATTGCCACCATTTCCAACGTTCTTGATCTAGATGGAGAACGCCATACCGGAGTTTGGCCAAATCATCTGTAATGTTGTATAAAGATAAATAATGTTCCATTTGGGTTACCCAACCAGTGGAATTTGAGCCATCAAATTTGGTCACATCCACCCGCGGAAGGCGTATGTCACGTTGAAAGTGATTGTGCTGAAAGTTATGGGAATGAGAGGAAGTTTCAGCTTCAGTATGTGGAGGTGGGTCAGATAAAGGATTATCTATAGGGATATGCAACTTGGTGTAGAGCATCAAAAAGGCATATTCAAGCTGGGTGGTCAGGTCTTTTTTTATTTCCTCCATTGAGGACTACATGGTTGTATTGATGGCGACAACATTGGCACTGAGTTGTTTCACTTCTTGTTGGGTCTCAGTGAGATTACATTGCAAGGTAGTGAAGCGAGCTTCCAATTCTTGGCTACAGTTATGGGCCATGATGACGAGGGAACCAAAATGGGGCAGGTGGGGTCAAAAAATTTGCCGAAAAATGATATGTATGAATGTGATAAGGGCGAATAGATGAATCCAATGGAATAGGTCTCAAATAATGGTGAAATGTTTTCTAGATTAAAGAATATTGTAGTGATGAAATTCCCAAATCCTTAACCAGGAAGAAATTTATAGAAACCCGAAAACATTTGCGTGGAAATAGATCTTATCGATTTTAATTTGTTTATGTTTCTGTCCCCCAGGGTTAGGTATTCAAGGGTTCTACAGACAAGGGTTTTCCCTGTGCTATAGCTCTTTGATATATGTGCGAGGTCCAACAGTAGTACTCAACCCAATATCTCAGAGCACTAACTAAGGAGGCTAGACCGTGCCCTTAGCCGTACTACCCGACTACCTAGGTACTAGAGAGTATCTTCCCGAGTGCTATTATTGATGACACTATAGAAGTCAGGTGGCTGATTAGTTTATCTAAAGAGGGCCTTGGGAAATCTAGGCCAATTTGTACACAGGTGTTTTCTGATGCGCTACCACTCGAAGGGGTACCAACAGGGGCTACAAGGGTGGACAACAGATGTGCGCTTAAGTATCACTTGTATTACTTGTGTGTATGAATTCCTCAACTGTGGGTTTATGCGCGTAATGAAATATCTCTGTGGCTCAAAGACGTAAAAATACGTCTCTACCCTGAAAAAAAATTTAACCCACAATTTATGCCGAGGAAAGTGCTTTGATACCACTTGTAATATACCAAATATAAAAAGTATGTAGAACAGAAATAAAATGCTAGAAATGGAAGAATAACAACAATATAACCAGAAGAATCACCACAATAACATTGAAATGATATAATAATAACAACATAAATAACACTTTGATTATGAGAGCAATGTTCATGGGCGTCTTCGAGGAGGCAACCTCCAGTCAAGTAGAGATCTATTACAATAATATCCAAAATAGGGTTCTCATACCCTCGACTCCTAGTTATACTAAATATGTCTATCAAAAGAAACATCTAGAGGAAGATCCTTCTAGAAGCGAAAGCTTCTATTAGGTCTTCTTACATTCGACTTATTCTATTTTATTGCAAGGCCTTATTAATATTGACCTTTATTACATCTGAATATATTGTTCTACCTATGTGCAGGTTAGGACCCTAACAGTATAGTAGGTGAGGTACGTATATGTGGAAAAATTATATTTTTAGCTCTGGGATTTCCAAAAAGGGACTTCAAGTCTGCATAGGGAAATGGAAAAATTCCTTATGTGCAAGGTTGCATGGGGTGAGGAAAATCTTTCTATAACATATGCCCCCTAATGTGTGAGGTTAGAGGAGTATCTGTGATGGCCAGAATACATTACAAAAACCCAGAAGTGGAGTAATGGGGACCCAGTTGGAAGAACTAGTTGCTCCTTACAATCTGTACTGACTTTGCATACATGGATGCCAATTTGAATTACACTGCAAATCCATGTGAAAATATACCAAACAATTGTCCATGGCCATGAATAGGCAAATCTGGTTACATGCCAAAGTATTTCAAAGTCATGAACAAGGCCCAGTAAAACCAGTCTAAAAATCAATATGAAGATATCTATATACAATGGAGTACAATCTAATCTCCCATGATCACTGAAGTCACACAGGTACTGGTCCAATGAAAAGGTAGCAACAACTCAATAAATCTACAACTACGAACTGATGTATTCAAGTCTTCTACACAATCCTCCAAAGGTGCAAGTCCACATCATATGAATAAAGGAGTTGAGGTCGAGCACAATGAGACTTCGTTTGATCATCGTTCATTAAGGTATACCGTTAAAAATTGCGAGACAACTTACTGATGATGAAATTAGGTATCAAGGGACCGAGTACATTCTTACAAGTGTGAATAAAGGAGTTGGGTTCGAACACTTGAACAGTCCATCAATCAGGAGACATTGATTTATTACCAACTGTTGATGGTGAGAGAACCTGCCGCTAATGACTGCAAGCCTCTATGTACTCATAGGAATCTATGTCTCATTTCTAGAATACATGAGATGAAGTCGATGGAAGGAGACCCACTGAAAGGAGAGAATTAAGGCATCTCTCATCATTCATAATGAGGTACAAAGAAGGAGCTTGATGATTTTGAGGAAATCATATGAAGAACATGTTCATGATCCAACTACCTTGTGCATCTTTCACATGTGCCAAGTGCAAGAGGTACACGAAAAAGACTCTCTGAATAAAATCCAATGAGGAAAATTGTTGACAAAGGCGAGGAAACCACCAATAAGGATAATGGAATCCAAGACATTGCATGAATCCCAATGTGTCAATATATGGCTTGTCGTCGAACACAAGGGAAACCACCCAATGAACAACCAATGATGAAATGTCGACTGCTAGGTTCAAGGTCAATTAGGAAACTAGGAACATTGTGCATAATAAGACTACAACATCATGTGATTCTAATACTGACTGAGGGTATGGATGACATGCAAGGTAAAGAGTTTCGAGGAATGATCGAAACAGGTTGATAGAAATCCTTTGAACAAGAGCATGAGACATATGGAAGACTCTGGAAGCATAGACTCAATGATGAAACCATGAGATGCAGGAGGCATCAATCAAAGTCTCCATAGGGCTTGGAAGAGTAACCAATTGGGGGAGTAAACTCTCTATAATGAGCTCAGATTCCTAACGCCATGCTAAACCAAAAATTATGATGACAAGTGGACTCAACAATTGTTTTCTCTATTCAAAGGTGACACGACTGCTTCCAATATAAGATAATACTCCCTTCCCGCTTGTCTTTTTTTTTTCTTCATAGTCAAATGAATGATATGATATAGAGGAGGAAACGAGTTTCGCAAGTAAGAAAAACTATTTCGAGCAATGGAACATACCTATGCTCAATGCAAGGAGGTTAATGTGGGAGATGGACACTCGAGGGAATGTTCCCTCCTACGTATAGGGTATCGAATTGTGAAGGATATAAACAAGGCTCTTCTTCATTGAGGATGAAACAATGTTGAGGCAAATGGTTTATAACATAAAGTTAGAATGGACAATAGGCTCAATATTGCAAGCAAGGGCATGAGATGAAATCACAACTTAATGCCAAAAAAATTTCCTTTTTCATAATCTTAGTCTACTTGGTTTGAAAAAGGGATAAACTCATACCAAATAGACATCCTTTGAAATCCAATTTACGAGTTTGAAAGATACAAGTTCACTCAACAATCTTTTCTCTTTTTGAAAATGAATCGGAAAATAGCTTAAATCAAAATCGCCTAGGAGTCCTCTAGGTATAGGTAAGCATGTTTATGAGGGATAAATGCGGGTCAAAATAAAGTCATGTATTAGCTATAAGGGACTCCCAGTCCTATGGAAAAAACCTTTGCATGGGAAACAAATGAAGCAGAGGATCTAACTAGGGTACCCATGTTTGGTAAGTCTCTACCATTTGATAATGACACGTCTTGTAGCAAATAGAGCGTTCTACATCACTAAAAAATGGGTTCATTCCTAAGGAATATGAGTGACAGTTATTGGACAATGCAAGTGTGCATGATGGAATGGATACCTATCCTATATGTTGGGTAGAGAAAATACATGTCCATAGTTACAAACGGTCCATATAACGTTAAAAACCGCAAGAATCCCTGGTGAAAACTACAAGAAAAAACTCGATCCACTACTTTATTATTCCATTAGGTGAAAATATGATCTGAAACTATGCAAGGTGGGTAAAAATTTCTATAAATAGTAATAAAAACCAAATTTTACTATGTCATTTGACTCTTTTACCCAAATAGTGAATTTTAGACTAAATTACCTTCGATATTCAACCGGTGCATCGAGTGACGGAATCAACAACTACCTGGATTAGGTAATTCCTCTTCCCCTCCTCTTCCTTTCTAGTTGATAACATTTTTTATTTAGGTTTGCATTTTTAAGTTATATTGGGTGCAAATCAAAAGTTTAGGTGTAAGGGGGATACCATTCATCAGGTCGTGTATACAGGTGATTATACATGATTGTCTAAAGGACAACCAATGTATACTCAAACCTATACATGACTGTGAATGATGCAACCCGCGTATATGTCTATAAAAAAATAATTTGATGGTTGCTAACTCAAAAAGTGATGTTTCTCTAGTAGGATGGTTTTAGAGTGGAGGGAAAAGGAACATGAGGAGGTATATGTTTCTATGGGAAGAGATCCAGTGGCCCAAATGGCCTTGAAAATATGGGGGTTGTACACTTTGTTTCCACTCAAAGGGATGAGGGCCCAAGTGAGGTTTCTAGAGTTTCTCATTGATTACTGGGATCGAGACAGTGAGAGATTCCACCTTGATGGGAAACCATTAAGGATTGAAGTCAAGGATATTTATTTATTGACGGGGTTGCCACGTTGAGGTGAGGTGGTGAACATAAAATCCTGAGGATATGGGAGCCGTATGAAGATATAAGAATACATAGACGCTCGCTACATAGAGGGGAACGAGAAGGTCAGGAGTCAACTCCCCATCTGAGCCATAAACAATATGAGCCTCAAGATTGTTGTCCTTGTTTTGACTCGGATCATAGTATCATCTTTGTTGTACCAGGCATCTAGGTCGCTTATGTTCTACTCCGTAGAGTGTTTGAGACCCACAGTGTATGATTGGTGCACCTCACTACTGTCTAATATGAAGAGCTAGTTGACATAATGCAAACAGGGTGATAAGAGGAATATCGAGTTTTATTCCATCTTGTGTAGCTTTTTCTTCGAGCAGGTTCCAGGTTTGGGACCTAGAGTTGAGATCATTCCTCGAGGACCTTGCGATCCATCCATGGCACGATGGACTGAGGTGATGAGAGGACATGGGGGAGATAGGGTTCCCACAACCTACAATAGTGATTTCTTTTACTAGTGGAGATGATAGGTCATTGCTCTAGATGACTACCCCTATGTAGGGATATATTTTAGAGGGAATCTTGACATGCCATTTCCACTAGGGACCGCCTATGGGGACATAGGTATGTTAAAGTTTTTAAATATTTCGTTTTTTTTATATTTTTGTATAGGAAAACAAAAATATTTTTTGATGATATTTAAGTACTAACTAAACACATATGTGATGCAAATGTAGGTCCGCGACGACCGGAAAGGCTTCCATGACATCGTCGGAGGAACTGAGGAGATGAGGCAGTGGGAGGAGAATAAAAGAGACTCCTTCAAAACGTGCAGGGAAACCTATCTCATTTGACACAAAGGATTCAAATGGTTCAGGTAGAGGATATGTCGAGGGCCATGCAATAGTAGGTGGTTGGCATGCCCAGAGCTTGGGTGCGACTCTTTCGACATCTTGCAAATTCTGTAGTTTTTTATCATGACACACATCTGGTGCCACATGCGTAGATGTCATGGATTTAATATTATCATCTGTATATGTTTATTGAGGTTGTTGGCCCCAATTTTGTACTACAAACATTATATTTTTTGAAATATATATAAAACATGGTTCATCAGATTTACTTATATTACAATGTGTACATTGATGAGAATGTTTTTTTTTCTTTTGTTATGTGACAAATGACAATCTAAAACAAAGTTATCATAAGCATCATTTACATAATTAGAACTCCTAGGTATGTGATGATAAGTAATAAAATCAAACTTTCATTCTCAAAGGCATACCTGTAGGAATTGTCGGAGTAATTTATGGTCACGCACATGGTAACTATCGTTCAACTGACATACTAGTAACTAGGAATCCAGGCAAACCTACAAAGAGTGAATACCATGTGAAATGGAATCGTACAAAAGTTCTATAATGACGTTATATTCAGCCACATTATTTGTGGATGGCGCGAAGCATATGCCACTTAAAGACACCAGTAGACCCTCAGGTGAGTAAACCACCCAAGCGACAGAAGCACGGTTCTGTGTATGACGACTGGCTCCGTCTGCTAATCCTAAGTAGACCGAAGACTCTGTTGACATATGTCAGCCAATAGAAAACTTGATAAGCAAGATGAAGACAAAATTAAGGGGAAAATATATATATAATAAATTATATTGGTATACAATGAGTTACGCCCAATCTTGGGGCTCAACCATAATATATTTTCAAGTAGAGCCCATTCTTGGGATCGTCCAACATGTTCCTTTCATAATATTCTAATTCATAGGCTCCTTTTCTAAGACACATTGCACAATATAGGGACCGTGCCACATGGGTTTGAACTTTCCTTCCCCCTGTGGTTCTTTCGCTTGATCATATAAAAGGACCAAGTCACCTTCAACATACAACCGAGGACAGACAGAATTATCGTATTGGACCTTCACACATATTTTATTTTTTTCGATAGCTATAGAGGCATCTCAACGCTGCTCGTCAAGGATATCTAGGTGTCGCTCGAGATTGGAAGTGTCAGGGAGGAGAGTGACTACCAATCTAAGAGAAGGGATTTTGCATTCAATAGGTAAGATCGACTCCACATGATGTACTAACTAGAAAGGGGAAAATCCAGTGGCAGTCTTGACTGAGTTTTGGTATGCCCAATGTGCGGGATATAGGATAATTTTCCCATTAAATTTGTTATGGCTGACATTTTTATGCAAAATGGTATTTAGAGACTTGTTGACGACCTCTTCCTATCCATTTTCCTGGGGGTAGTAAGGGGAAGAATGACTGATCTGAATTATTTTCGACATGAAATGAGAGCAGAGATATAATAAATAAATGCACAGAGATATCACAGATATCCAATAATATAACAAACATGTATCAATGATGCAACCATAAACACAAAGATACAATAATACATGATTTCTATTAATGAAATAAATGTACAGAGATTGTAAAAATATAGAGTGAAAGACTCACTAGAATGGTGGTAGCTTATCTCTGAGAAGAGATGCGATGGCTACTCACATTCGCAAGAACATGGTTACAATGAGGCTTTGAAGGCATTTTTACAATAAAAAGGAATGTAAAAAACCCTATACATCCAAAAACCTAATCTTGGGAGATGAAGCACCAAAAGTCATGTGGGCCCCATTTTGGTAAATTAGTACATCAACTTCCCAGGGTCGTAACTTTTGCATACGTTCTTTGTTTTAGGCACATGATACATTGTTAGAAATATCTATTTGAGGACTACAAATGTTGGCAGATTATCTAATCGATAGATGCCCAAAAAATGTCGTTTAGAGCCTCAAAATGGCTCCAAAAGTTTACGACCCGAAAAAATGCTAAAAATAGTAAATTACCAAAATTTCCAGAATACTTCTTTGAGCCAGTTGGAAAAGGTGGGTGGCCACCGATATCCACATGAATCAATGACCATGCTTAAAACTTAGGTTGGATGCTATCTCTTCCATCATTTCATTCTGAAAGTGACTTCCATGATCAGTGACTATCTCACTCGGGATTTTGAACCTGGCGATAATTTGATTGAATACGAAGAAGGAAAAAATATTCCCATCGGATTTAATTGTAGGAATGGCCTCAACCCACTTATTAAAGTAGTCGATGACCACGATAATGTGTTTATTCCTCCCAACCGAAGTTGGGTTGCAATCCACAAGGTCCACCCCCCACTTGGTGAAGGGATCGATGGTAATGAATGGATGGAGAGGGGATGGGTGCAAGCACATTTTACGAGTGAACACCTGGAAGGGGTGACGCTTATTAACCACTTCAACGCAATCTTTAAATATAGATTGACAAAAATAATCGACTCACAAATGTTTTTGGGCTGTCGCAAGCCCGGATAGATGACCACCACAAGCCCCATTGTGGAAATTATTTAGAATAGACTCGGCTTCTTTGTGAGTTAAAAAAATACATAGGATATTATCTATTCTTCAATTATATAGAGTTTCCTCGATGATAAGGTAATTCTTATCTTGGTATCATACACGTCGTTGGTCATCCCATGAGAGATGTTGAGGGAACTTCTAAGTTTGAATATAGAGAACAATGTCTCCATGCCATGGTTCAGACTACGAGACAAGGAAAATGTGTTCATCTACAAAATAACCAGCATGAATAACATCCTCATCCAACTGTGGGAAGTCAGATATTAACTCTGCAAAGACTAGTGATTTCTTGGATTTCATAGAAGCAAAATCAAGATCAAATTATTGTAAAATGACAATCCATTTATTGTATTTCCCCCCTATGATATGCCTTGTAAGGATGTATTGAAATGGATTGAAATCGACAACCACAGTAGTTTTACAAAGAAATATATAATGCCGTAATAGTTGGACTGCGTGGACGACAACCAAACCTAGCTTTTCAACGTGATAATATTTGAGCTAAGGACCGACTAAGTTTCAGCTAAGATACTAGATGATGTGCTTTCAGAGCTCATCATCCTCCTGAACCAAAACCATACCAATCGTCTCTTCGGACGCGACATAATAAAGAAAGTAACACCTATTGTAGTCAGTAGACTTTAGCAGAGGCATCTATACCAAGGCTTTCTTCAAAGCATAGAAGGATTCCTAGGCCTTCTCATCCCAGATAAAATGGTTTTCCTTCAAAAGACGCATGAAACCCTTAGTAATATTGGCATAGTTTACTATAAACCAACGTAAAAAGTTAGCCTTCCCCTGTAAACCTTGAAGTTTTCGAATAGTGTATGGGGGAGGAAATCAAAGTATTTCCTTAACCTTTAATGGATCTACCATGATACCGATCTCAGAGACTAAAAATCCTAGAAGACGTCCAGACCTAACGCAAAAGATGCATTTATGAGGGTTCAATCGGATTCTATAATGACAAAATCTTTCAAAAACTAGCCTAAGGTTTTTAGGGTGATCCACTCTCTTACGAGAGTGAGCAGCAATATCGTCCAAATAATCCTTGACTATATGCTTAAGATCATGGAATGCGGAGGTCATACCACGTTGGAAGGTTGATACGGATTTTTTAAGTTCGATAGGCATCTTCTCGTATGAGAAAGTAACCCAAGGACAAATAAATGTCATCTTATGTTGATCCTCAGGTTTAATTTGAATTTGGTTATACCCTGAAAATCCATCCATGAAATAAAAATTTCATTTCCCGCACACTTGTCGAGAATCTGATTGATGAATGGTGTCAAGGAGTTGTCTTTAGGATAGGCTTTGTTCAAGTCAAGAAAATCCATGCATACATAGATGGTTCCTTGCTTCTTCTTCACAGGAACAGGATTAGATACCCATTCAATCAAGGGAACTGGATAGATGAAGCCAACATGAAGCAGTTTCTCTACCTCTTCCTTAATAGAAGGGGCCTTCCGGGGATTGACAACTCTAAGACATTGTCGAATAGGATTAGCATCCAGGTAATTTTGAATATCATTCTCAACAATTCGAGGGTCGATTCCTGTAATCTCTTCATATGAACAAGAAAATACATCTCGGAATTCCTTGAAGAGCTCTGTATAGATCATGATTTATTCTGGCGAATAATCGGCACCGATGTGTACATTTTCAATCTTTCTAGGGGTACGAGATACATCGATTGTGAAGGTAGGAGAGATACTTTCCGTATTTCCTTCAGCATAAATGTCGTGCGTATCAAGTGGAACTACGGTGTGACTGACTATCTCGCTCAGAGTAGATCGAAAGTCATCTTGTTCGATTATGGAAATCTCTAGGAGAAATAAATATTCATGATGCATATCATTCCAAGGTTTCTTAGAACCATTGATGGCCTTGATGAGAGCTTCATCTGAGGAAAAGGTCTCATCAAGGAATTCATGTGAACAAGACAACGAAGTGGCCTACACAACCTGAAGAACGGGATCCTCCTCATTCATCTGTGAGGTAATAGGATTGGGATCGGCGGAAGAGTCAACAACAACTTGATACATTATTTCCATTGTTGATAGTGGCATTGCCATTCCATCATGCGGCCGAACTTCACAAGATGCATTCAAGGAAGGTAGGGTCCAAGGATCATTAAAATAGGAAGTGTAGAAAAGAAATAACCTCTTTGATGAAACGGGCCTACTAGACATGGAGTAAACATGGTGAATCAGTGCCATGAAGTCGAAGGTACCCATAAGGGATGAATACATTCCGACATAGATATTCTCAGTTACCGACTAAGAATTGTCGACCATGAGGATCGAAAGTCCAACATATGCACTAGGGTTATAATATGCAAAGGAAAACTGCTCGATCGTCATGATCTTCCCATCATGAGGAAAATAAAGAGTGAGGAAGATAGATGATACAAAGATAGTAATATAATAAGTTGAATTCAATCCTAGTAACAAGTTATAATCAAGAGACACATCAACCACCTCGACATCCACCTCTACCATCCTCCCACCTAAATGGACTGGAAAAGTAGGAAGAATACCGTGAGGGTGGAAGGAACGGCTGTCAAAAGAATTCAACATGGTCAGAGACTAGGAGAGATTCAGAGAACCGACAACTTTCCAACAGATTAGGGGCATCACACATGTTTCAATGGCTTCATCAACAACCACACACTTGATGGTATACTTCGAGTAACCCACATGGATTTGGAATGCCACATGGTAAGGAAAGTGAGGCTTCACATCTGTGACATCAAACTTGATAAATTTTGAGCCACTGGGGTCTAGAGCTCCTAACGTAGATAACAATGCATTCCTCTATGAAGAACATGTTTGGAGTACCTCTAGGGTCGACATTACACAAGGGGTTTGACTGAGGTCCTCAACAATAGAGTAATTCTTGGCGGCTCCAGCATTTGGATTGTGGGTAGAAAACTTGAGTAATCCTTTTTGAAGACGAGGCGATGGCTCTGGTTTTTCGATCTACAAGGGCATCTTTGGAGGAGGAGGAGATTATAGACGAGGTAAAATTTGTCGAGAAATATAATCATGACACTAGGTGGCTACATTAACTTGAAAATTGACCATGTTTATGAAAAATCAATCATCATCTTGTGTTGGTGAGTTCTGACTCCCATCATCCACATTTTCGTCATTTGAGGAGCTCAAGGCCATGTATTGGTTATGTGGAAAAGGATTCATCATCACGACGGGCGGTAGAGATAAGAGCCCCACATATTCTTCAAGTTTGTGGCATAAATGAGTAAGATGATCATTTGTACAAATCTTACAGGGAAATTTCACCTTACGCCTTTATTTCTTTCCCTCACCAGCATTGTGATTCGTCCTCTCATTATTACCATTTTCCTTGGGTTTATTATTATTCTTCACACCCCTACGATTATTGTTACGTCCTTTGTTCTTATTCCCGCCTGGTTTTTGGTTACCATTTGGGCTAGTTGATGATTCCATAGAATGTACATCCACCGAATGAGTGGGATTGGAAGACACAGACGAAGTAGTCCCTCCTACAAACTGGTTTAGAGACAACTCTTTCAAATGGCTTGTCACCGATTCTACGGATTTCACATTGTCGGATCCTACAATGCCATCGGCATGAGGCCAATTATTTGTTCTAGGGTCATAGTTTGACCTTGGTGCGTGTGGAAGAATATTGTATAACATACCAGACTGAGCATATATAAGATCTAACTATTGGGATTTGAATATTTCTTGTTCCTCAAATGTAACCACGGATGTAGCAACATCCTTCGAGATATGAGGTTGTAAAGACATAAGGAACCACTCTAATAGGAATTATGGAGCTATGTAGATCTTGATCAACCTCTTTCATCTACGCCACTCCTGGATGTGATCCAATATATGACTGGCTTAGTCCTGGTGTAAGGTTGACAAAATTTCTAGGCTAGCATCGAAACGAACCGACAATTTGAAGTGGTTAAGGAAGACCAAAACCATCTGACTAAAGGTCGTGTATGCCCCCCTAGGTAGCTTGATATACCATTTCACAGCAACCCCTTTGAGGGCGCGTTGAAATAATCTTAACTGAATGGAATCATTGTTAAGGGAATTCGAAGAGCACCATAAGTGGAAGGTGGTATCGTGATCACCAGGGTCTTTGCCATTTTTCCTTCAAATTTTGGAATATCCGAAGGAAGCTTCATGGGGATGGGGGACCATGTAGGATAATGACACATAGGGTCGTTCATAAACTTAGACAAGTTTGATAGATTGAACATGGCCAGAAAAGGGAGACAGGATTGTGTCATCTAGTTCCAAGCTCCATGGAAAGATTGTGCTTTTGGAATCGTAACCCATCCAGGGTTCTAGTAAGCACCATGGACCTGTTCAAGATTGTAAGACCCTCCTCTAGGATGATTCATAATAGGGTTTTTGGGAATCATTCCAGTAGGAATGTTTTGATGAGGGTTTTAAAAACTTCCCCCAGTTGGAGTGGCTCTGCATTGGCGGTTTACCAAGGTGTGAAACTGACCTCCTCTGGGTGTGAATCCAGAGGATAAAGGTGGATTCATCATGACAAACGTGTTGTTTGGAATTGAAACTAAGGAGGTGAGGGTGAAAGATGGAACTTGAGCAGAAGCTCATCTTCCATGTTGGTCACTCCACCTAGAAGCAACATGATTAGACCTGGGGTTAAAAGAAGGAATGCCTCCCATGGTAGGAGTCATTCGAGGGATATGAGAGCTACCAAATGAGAACGAAGTATAAGTAGGAGTTGTGCGCCCAATTCCAATGCTAGAATTAGGGACAACAGTTGGGATGGAGTTTAAAAACTATGAAGTAAAATTTGGCATACCATAGAAAAAGGGACTAGAGGCCATCAGGATGGACTAAACATTATAGCCCAGTGAGTGACCAAGAGACCCAAATGGTTCCATGGAAATAGTTTGAGTATTCACTATAGGATGGGAAAAATTGATGATAGGTGCCTTCAGAACTACAACCATTGTGTTTGCAGGAGTCGAAGGGGTGCCATTAACTATATTAGGTATGGGATTCGAAGGGATCATAATATCTTGATGACTTAGTTCAGTACTCATCCTTGTAGAATCACAAGTCTGATAAGTGGAGGTATGTGTACCACGTTTAATAAATCTACTCCTTTTAGAGGGAAAAGACTCCAAATGCGGTGGTAATTGTAACAAGCGGCAAGACCAGAGGGGAACCTGGTCCGACTCCATGATGACTTAATATTCAAGATATAAAAAACAAATCCTAAAGACAACTAGTAATCAAAGAGCACACAAAAAATAATCAAACGACCAATATGCACACAAGAAGGATAAAGTGGTTGAAAGGGTCTTCCCTCCCTAAAGTAGGTATTCCTCTCCCAAGAAGGGCCTAAGACTCCATGCTAAATATCAAAGGTATCAAAATAAATTATAAGGGCCCTCGTGGGCTTAAAAACCAGTTGGTTAGATCCCCTTGGAGAGGTAATCCTCCATAATGGTTGTGTGTTGTTCAACCCTTATCTGACCCAAGGTACCTGCAGAATAACCCCAGGAAGTAACCTATATGGAACCTAAGTCAAGAAACTAAGAAACCACGGTATAATCGATGCACAAGAGAATAGTTGTAAGTTAGATCCACCGTATGGGTAGGGTAGAAAATCCTGAAACCTTGAGAGAACCACCTCTCACAGAGGTAAGGGCACTAGCAAGATCCCCATATACGAATAGATCCCCAAAAATATATCTGACGCTAAGAAGGTATCGAGGGGATATCCATTCAACTGACTTCACGCGACCTCATGCTTAACTCTAGTGTAAGTGAAACCTCTTGATATTACCTATTATACAATGGGTTTCTCCACTCCCTTAGTCAGACACATATGTTGATTAAATAGGCTTGGAGAAGTTTACTCACAAAATCCTATTCCAAGGCACTAAATCCTAAGCTAGTTTGTGCACCCTAGAAAATAAAATCGTTACTAACCAATTTTAAATTAAAGTGTTAATTTTAATGGCCTTGCTTACTCAAAATGTGCAGTCATGAAACTAGTGATGTTATGACTCAACAAGAAAAATAAATGAATATAAATAAAATGCAAAGTCCTAACTTCAATTTCCAATCAATGATATGCTTCTCAAAAATGAAATTTTCAATTCAATTATGCAATTCTAAATAAAAATGCAAGCTTTCTTTACATGTACTAAGATAAATGACAAAGACTCAAGAGCTCAAAATTCCAATCAATGTAAAATGCCTAATATTTTTGCATTTTCAATATAATAAAAATTAAAAAGCAAGGACTGAACAATAGCTTGATATAAATACTCTACTGTGTATAGACAGAGACAACCCAAGTAGGATATCAAGGATAAAAAACACCTGGCCCAAGGTCCAAGGAAAATCAAAATGAAAAGATGATGAGAAAGGCATCGTCCAAAAATTCAACCAAAGACAGGTTTCTTGTCATTCCACAGACACTTAACAGTCACTATAGAGACCCGAGAAGAATCAACAATCATCAAAACCTACCCAAAAACCCCCAAACCCAGAAATCAAGCAACAAAGGTTTATGTACCCGATTTTTCAAGGGAAAATCACATATGTACGAAGCTTGGAAAAGGAAAACATGCATATGTATGTGATTGTCAAGCAAAAACCTGCGTATATGTGTCAAAACAAAGCTAGGCTAAGGAGAAGGCTGAAAGACTCAAACCCAGAGTGAATAGAGGCTGCCAATCAATCATATAGAAATAAACTCAATATGAACGAGAGCAATGTAAGGAGAAAAACAATCCAAACCCCCAAAAAGAAGATTTAATCTCCGATATGGTCACAAATTCTGTTACAAAGAAAATCTCTATGGCTAGGGGTAAACCACAATAGACGAAAATGACTGTAGAAATCAACTCTAATATCAAGTATTTTATATAGACAAATATGCTAGAAAGACAAGATAAAAGTCCTACCTTGTCCATATGTTTGATTAAGTCCACCATTGAGCACTTCACCCAAAGCAATATACCTGCAACTAGTCCTCAACAACCAAGCATATGGTGATAATATATGAAGTTATCACATTCAATAGTATAATCCATCAACATTCATAACAAATACGCCCATGGAATAATAATTCATATTGTTTCAAGATATTAATTGGATGAGAAAAGAGTATTTCTATTAAGATATAATCAGCATAAGTGAATAAGTTACAGACTTTCGTGTCGTTACGGTTCAAAACTGAGAAACTAAGTTCCCTCTAGTTGAGCCTCCACCGCTTCAATCCTCCACCAAAGTCAAGCTCATATAAGAGAGAAAATGAATTTCTCAATGAATAAGGGAAGATATTGGGGGATGAACAATGTGTTTAGACTTAAAGGATAAAGGGATGCAGACTCAATGTGAAGTGAATAATTTCTTGAGAGTAACTTTGCTCTCAAAGTTGAATTATTTCTCCTCTTTCCATAGCTCGAATTTGGCCCATTTATATCCTTCAAGTGGAACTGAATGTCTGAGTCAGAACGTTTCCATTATATGGAATTCCAAGGATCATTGATCTCATGACGTGACATGGAAACCCTATACCATTTTTCAATTTTAGGCACATTTCCCGATGTACGTGGGTTTTAGTGGTGAAACTTGCATATACGCATGTTGTATGGTAGGAAAGGTGTGTATATGTGGAAAAATTATATTTTTAGGTCTAGGATTTTCAAAAAGGGACTTTAAGTCTTCACAGGGAAATGGAAAAATGCCTTCTATGCAAGGTTGCATGGGTGAGTCAAATCTTGCTATAACAGGTTAAGCCTCCAAATCCTATATAATGAAGACATTCAAAGGTGAATGGAGAGAGGAGAAAGTGTGTATATGATACTTTTTCTCTTAAGAGAAACATATTTAAAATGCATTGAAGGAATCAATTGGAATCTTGGAGGAATGGTAGCACAACAAGGTTGTACGTTCCCATGTTTTCATTAATATAACTTGGTCTATTTCCTTCATATCGTTTTTTTCACATGTATATATATATATATATATATATATATATATATATATATATATATATATATTATTGTCTAATTATATATTGTAGAAGTAGAAGGTAATATACTATTCCTTGCATACTCTCTTCATCTTAATCGTGACTTGGACAACAAGAAGAAAGATTGAAGAATAACGAGGACAATCGTTGAAAAAGGAGTAAGTCACACTTCTTTCTTATATATTCTATATTCATAGACCTTAAGATTAGATTCAAAGGAATGTTAGTGTCCATTTATTTATTTATTTTGTATTGGTCAATCGGGGTCTATATATCAAAGGGATATTTCACCTATCCGCAGGGGAAATATTCTGTAATAGTTGGGACAACCCAACAGACAAAGACATCATTGGGCCAGATTTGTTAAAATAAATCGAAGAGAATATGGAAAATATCAGGTAGAATTTAAAGGCTTCCCAATACAGGAAGAAGATTTATGCAAACAAGAAAAAATATTTTATATATTTTAAAGTGGGAGAACATGTTTTCCTAAAAGTGAAAGATAAACGAAGTTCGATAAGATTGGGTTGTTTCCCAAAGTTGGCAGAGAGATATTGTGGGCCTTCCATAATATTAAGAAAGATAGGACTAGTTGCATACATGCTATAATTTCCTACATCCATGAGAGTGCACAATGTATTTCATGTGTCATTATTAAAGAAATATGTTCTTGACCCTGACCACATAATTGATTGGACTGTGATCTAGGTGGAAAATTAAGGGGATTTTTGTTAGAAAAACATGATCGTGAAGCAATAAAATAAAACAAATGCATAAATAAAACACAAAATATACACAATACAATAGAGACATAGATATATGTGGTTCACATAGTGTGGGATACTTCCACTGGATAAATTTCCAGGTCCTTCCTTTTTATTATCCAACAAAATGAAGGGATACAACCTACAACACACTCATTGTAACTTCCTCTTTTTTTCTCTCACAATCTCCTCTCTCAGAATAAAATATTTGCACTAATGCATAACCACCATACAATCCCCTCATAAGATAGTGTTTCCTTATAGGGAAAAGAACCCCTAAAATAACTTCTACCATCAAATCTACAACCTTATATTGAATGGCCCAGATTGACTACGAAATTATCATATTTTACAAGGAAATGTTTTCGAATATTTTTCTTCGTGGATGCTACCCCTGAATCCCCCACTAGGGGGGCCTACAAAAATTGTCTCTACCCCCCGTGGACCCCCCTAATGAAAGTTGTGTGGGGTTAAACCCCCCCACACCCCGTCATTGGGGAATGGGGTACAAGCATGGGTGAAATTAACCTCTGAATTAGGAATATAATCAATATCCACAACCAACAATTTTCGGGTGGAACTATCACGCATCCTAGACCGAGAAGTCAATGTGCTCAAGAACAAAGACAAAGGATTGGTAAAGGTTAAATGGACCTACTACAGTTCTAAAAATGCAACATGGGAGCATGAAGCAACTGTGTTGGAGGAATACATGCAAATGTTTTGAATAAATTAGAAGCTGAAAAATATAAGACTCCATTTTTGGACAACTAGAGTTTAAGAAACATATATATAATATTCTTAGTCAGTGTTGATAACCATGATAAAAGAATGGTGGAACCCAATGGACTAAAGGAAGTGAAGGGGGCACATTCCTGCTAGCATGAATTCCCCCCTCTATGGCTACACCAGGGCTTACAATGTAGGCAGATCAATAACCATTTAAAAGTCTCCTACTTCTCTAACTACCCCAAACATACCCCAAACTTATGCAAGAAAAGTAAAATGATAAGGATCCAGTAATTCTACATGTACTCCGCATCTGGTGTAGATCCTCTCACGCTTGAAGGCTTCACTGAATTTAAACCACCTCCCAAGGTTGGCCTACATTCAAATATAGATAAGTAGAGAACTACAAGAATACATTTCATACATAAATAAGGGTTATATGTTAGAATAAAAACATAAATCAAATGAAAACATTTGACACATCGTGTTTTCGGATAGGAAAGGTACTTATTGTATTGATAATACAATGTTTACTTACAACCAGTGTCGGCTACTGCTCCTCGAACCTGGTCCGGGATCCTCTTCACCGAGCTCCAAGTGCACCTCTGCGTATCTTTCTACTCTCAACCTTCTTCTTGGGAAATGTATTGGGTTATGATGGAGGAAAAAGGGAAAAATGAGGGATTCTAAGGAAATTCTCACAACAAGGTTGCAAATGCTTGGGCCAAGGAGGGGATGTGAAATGGGAAGAGTTTCATTTTTCTTATGATTATATTATGAATGAGACCTCAACACATCCTTTTATATGGGAAAATGATGGTTATTCGGTTGGGTGACAGGCTATAGGTGGTGGATTAGTTGGGAAACTACTCAATACCCCGTAATCTCAACAAATTACTTGCAACTTTTAAATTTTTGCAACTTTTGTAAGTATATGCGGGTTGTAGTGGTGTCACATGCATAAGAACATGGGCTATAGTGGTGTAAAAAGCATATGTATGTGGGCAGTATTGGTGCAGGGCACGTACATCTTCAAAAAATGAGTTTTTAAGAAGAGTAACTTAGTTATGGCTTGGAAAAAATAGAAAGTAAGAGGGCCAAGTGCCAGGTATGCATGTATGGAGAAATTTAGGGTTATAAGAGATGCCCCCTAATGTGTGAGGTTAAAAGAACATCTGATGGCCAAAATACTTTACAAAATATTCACCAATGTACGAAGTGAGTGAGACCAAGACCAGAGTTTGGGAGGTGCCATCTCCAAAAATAACAATTGTATCTCTGAGGCAGGCATACCCATGCTCGAGATGAAATAAATCATGGTTTCCAATCAAATACACTGTATATCCATGTCATATAACTATATAAAGTGTAGCCAAGAGAAATACACAGTGGATCTACATCTCAGAATCAAAGATATACAAGTATAGTATCCATCTTCAAAAACCCAGTGATGCCTGATATCTAGAGATGAGGCCTTCAAAGCTCGAGAAAAAACTTCAATATCTTCAAAAATCGGGTAGGAGTGTAATGTGAGTGTACGAATTCACTACCCAGAGGTCCTCGATGGCTCATTGGGAAGAGACAAGAGGATATTGATGATCAGGCAGAGAACTTCAGTGATTTTGAACAAGGATTTGATTGGAATTTTGGGATGGTCGGGCATGAGGGAAAGAGACAAACTATAGAAAGGTCGAGTCAGGATGGGTAAAAATTCCCTTGGACAAGACCACAAAATATGATCAGACCCAAGAACCATGACATTGACATAAGTTCACGATGCAGGAGGCAACACAAACTCTCCATGTGTTTGGAGGAGTAACCAAACAGAGGAGGACACAACTCTATGTAGCGAGAACATCTTTCTAAGGTCATATTAGATCCCAAATCTTGATGAACAAACGAAAGGATGTTCTTTGTCCAAGGGTGACTCATTTTGCTGCCAAAAAATATATATATATTTCCCATCCCCTCTTTTTGGGTTTTTTTTATTTTATTTTCTTTTTCAATTTTCTAAAGAGCTTAAAAAGGAATAAAATAATGCTACATTACAAGGGAGAAACGAGTGTTGCAAGCATTCTAGTTCCAAGTGCAAGGAACACACTAATTCTTAGAGCAAGGAGACATGTGTAGGAAAAGGATACTCAGGGAAAATTCCTCCATGGGTCAAGCTGTGAGGTCACAGAGGAAAAGTTCTACAAGTCTTTCATATAAGGCATGCTTCAAAGGTTCAGTTGAGAGAAACATGGAGCCGACATTAGGCCAAAGACGCCAAGATGAAAATGTGATTAGAAAACCCCTTCAATGTGATTTTCACGAGCCCATACGAGGCAATCTAAGTAGTTTTTTCACTTTTAGAGAGTATGAAAAAACGTAAAATAAGACTCCACTGGGGTACCTTTTTCGAAAATAGTCTAGTTGGTTCGCAAAAGGGGTAAACTAGCACCGAAAAGACGTCTATTCAAAACCATTTTAACGAGTGTGACATAGACAAGATCACCCGACAATATTTTCAATTTTAAGGAGTCTGAAAGAGCTTAACTATGGACTCACAACCTTTTTATAGATTTAGTCTCAGCCCAAAAAAGTATAAAATTTATTGAGGAGAACTCTCTCGGTGAGACGAATCTCCTGAGGTGTACCTTTTTCCTCCCTAATCTACACTGCAGAAAAAGGGGTAAACTCATGCCAATAGATGTTTTTCTGTACCAATTTAGTGAGTGTGAAAGAACAATGTCACTTGACGATATTTTCACTTTTAAGGAGTCTGAAAAGAGCTTAACTATGGACTTCGTAGGGGATGTTCTTCTGGACCAATTTAACGAGTGTGAAGGAACAAGATCACTCGACGATCTTTTCAATTTTAGGGAGTCTAAAAAGAGCTTAGCTATGGACTCCCTAGGGGTTCCTTTTTCATAAATTTATTCCCTTAGGCCCGAAAAAGGGTTAAACTTATACCTGAGAATACTCTTCTAGCGAACCGAAGTTCCTAGAGTATACCTTTATTTGTACAATTGACCATCTAGACCGAAAAAGGGGTAAACTACCGACAGAAAAACGTGCCTTCAAGTTTTAGTTTGGCGAGCATGAAGGACAACAAGAGACGTGCCTTCATGTTTAGAGAGACTAAAAAGGGCTTAAAGAAGACTCCAAGAGGTTACTTTTCTCAATTAATCTAGACAAGATTGAAAAACATAAATGTAGTCTTGTCAGATGTTGCTTTCATATCCCAAAGCGATCTTGAAGGAAAACAAAGTATGCTCATTTTTGGGAGTTCCAAGGGTGAAGCCAAGAGTTATGATGTATTATATGTAAGAGGCTAATATCATAATCATGACCAGACTAAAAAGGACTCCTGAGCTTAAAGTCATTAAAGACAGCATGGATGCCAAAATGAAACAAGGATCTAACTAGGGCATCCATGTAGAGGTAGGCTCTACCACTAAATTACAACACTTCTATAGTAGAAATGATAGTTCTGTGTCACATTTCCGTGGGATTGATCCTATTTAAAAGAGGAAAATACAACGAGATGCATAAAGTGGAGGTGGAATCCTAACTTATATGCAAAAAGTTGGAAAAAATGAATTTTACCAAAGGACCTTTGAAAGTCACCCATCTCCCAAAACAGTTACCAAACCAAAACAGAAGTACATCATATCATCAAATAAGAAACTCAAGAACCACATTAAATGATTTTCAAGCTAGAAAAAACGACAAAAGGGTTCAAAAAAGTGGCAAAAAGGGCCAAAAAAGTCTATAAATAGAAGTTGACAGCTCATTTTCACCATTGCAAATTGAGAATCAACCAAATGGTAAAAGATACCCCTTTTCTAAAAGAGTTGATACTGGGAGCTTCATAGGAGTAAATGAACTTCTGTTCCGACCAAGTAAGTATAGACTCATCCCTCTTGCATTTCAATACATCAATTATGCATTTTTAAAATTTTTTGAGGGGGTGCACAGACCGCATATGTACGCAGGAAGAGAACATTTTGCGAGAGTACATATGCGATAGTTTCCAGGACAACCCGTGTACACCCTCAAAAGTATGAAAAAATAAAAATAAAAATAAATAAAAAAGAAAGAGTTAACTCCCCCTTGAACTTGTCATGTAATAGGATGTATGTCCACTAGAGGGAGAGGGAGCACAAGGAGATCGATATCTTGGTCGATGAGGACCCTGTTGTTATCGACGCATTGAAACAATGTTGCTTATGGAATTTCTACCGGTGTCCACTCATGAGGGCACAACCCATGTTGTTGAATGCCTTGGTGGATTATTGGCACCCTAACACAGAGGCATTTATTATTGAGGGGTAGTTGTTGACTCCAACTACTGAGGACATATATTTCTTGACTGGCCTCTCGAAGAGAGGGAAATCATTCAACCTGGGTACATTTCCTCCTGGGCCCCTAAACATCGTCGAACTGATCGAAATGCATTGCAAGGTCGACACTGAGAAAGTAGGTTCTCAGGTGCCCATACACAATATCACCAACCTATCACTGAAGTTGATTGTTTTTCTTATTGGGTGGATGATTGGATCCGCAACCCTACACTAGGCTTCACGGGCACACATGTATTGTGCAATGCAGTGCCTAAACGCATGAGTGTTTGACTACTAGAGTATGACCATGCTTGACTGCATGAAGAGGCAACTTATAGAGTGTCGAGGGTGGAGTAATGAGAACTTCATGTTCGATACCATTTTGTGCTCATTCTTATTTGAGAGGGTACCCAGCATGAGTCCATGAGAGATAGTACAGGGGTGTGTGGCCTCCTTCCTAGCAGTGTGTAGGTGGGAAACATTGTTGCCACGACAGGGGGGAGGAAGGACCATAGAGGCCTTTGATGATAGATTTTTTGACTGGTGAGCATGGAATATTCCAGAGATAGAGGACTACCCCTACATTGGAATCAACTTCTCTAGAGATCCAGATATGCCCGTACCTCCTAGAGAGGAGCGAGGAGAGATATGTACATGTGTTTTTAATGTTATTTAATTTTTTGTTTATTTTTATATATATAAGTTTTAGATGCATCAAATTATTTGAAAATTATGTATCTGTTATGTACCGATGTGGGCCTATGCGCCCGATGGACTTCTCAAGGACTAGGTGACGTCCTCGACCAGATGCAATACCAGCAGCAGCCGCTGGGGGATCTCTAGTCGGGGAGGCTAAGAGAGTATTGATATGGGTGGATCAGGACCTCACTACACTCACTTGTGTCATTCCCATGGTTTATATCAAGGATTCCCCCCCATTGATGCAGCCTCATGTAGTTGGGGTGTCACGGACTTGGGTCCAACTCTTGCGGTGTTTGGAAAACGTCATTGTTCACTATGGCAGGGCCAACATGCCTCGTTCTTAGATAGTATGGACCTCTTATGTGTTGAGGGCACTCTTTTTGTATATTTTTTAGGGAATAATTCCCATGATGTATAACCGATATATAGTTTTGAGGCGTTCGCACCCACCTATGTACTCTGAGAATTTTTTATATACATATATATTTACATATTTATGTCTTATGGATCACATTTTTTTACAAATGTATGTACATGTGTATGTGTGTGAAATATGAAAATCTAATACTTGATTAGATAGAGTATCTGTCATTTGATTTAATCTCCCAGGAACATGGATATACGTAATGTAATTGAAGCAGCGTTCTAAGAGACGTACCCTAAGGAAGAATCAGTGTGAAGTAGGATCATAAATGTGGTAACCCCCATTTAACTGGGACACAACCAGTTGTGCATCTAAGTAGACCAAAAGGTGAGAGATACCATGAGACAAAGAATCATGAAGCAAATCTATCATTGTGCTATATTCGACGACATTTTTTGTGGCGTCACCTAGACAGATACCTCTAGAAAATAGAAAATGGACTTGAGGCATGAAAATCACCCAAGCTGTAGAAGCAAGCCTCCAAGTGTGTTGTCTAACGTACTCCGCGAACCCAAAGAAAACCTATGATTCACTTGACATCTGCCACAGTGAAAAATATGACATAAATAACAACACGTCCATAATAAAAAAGGTAAAAAGATAATTCTATAAGAACTATACATATGTACAAGAAGTCACTCGGGAGACCAACCTATGAGTAATACTTCTTGAGGTAGATCCCATTTATAAGCTCCACCAAATCATTTCCCTCAAATTCAACCCGATGATAAGCACCCTTCTTTAAGACCTCTTTTACAATGAAAGGTCTGAACCACATGGGTTTGAACTTGCCTACCCCCAAGGGATCCTTATCTTGATCGTAGACCAAGACAAAGTCACTTTCGGAGAAAATTCGAGGGTGAACGGATTGATCATATTGGCACTTGACTCATTGCTTATGAGCCTCATTATCCAAGGCTACATAATGACATTTCTCATCGAGTTGCATGAGATATAATAAGCGTTCCTCAAATGGTGAAGTGTCTGGAAATAACTCTACTTCCAACTTTAGAGATGGGATCTGGCACTCTATTGGAAAGACTACTTCCAACCCGTAAACGAGTTGAAAAGGTGAGAAACTGGTGGCAGTATTTACAAATGTTCAGTAGGCCCATAACGCCGAGTACAACATGAAATTACAATTCGACTTGGAAGAATTGATCGTTCGCTGCAGAATAGTCTTGAGGGACTTATTCATAGCTTCCATCTGACCATTCGCTTGTGGGTAGTAGGGTGATGAATTATCTTGCCTCAACCCTATCTTTGATGTTAACTCGGACATCATTTTTTTTTGGAAGTGACTTCCATGGTCAGTGACAATCTCCTTCGGGATGTCGAACCTTGCTACTATCTGGTTAAAAATAAAGAGAGTTGTTGTTTCTCTATCATAATTAAATGTTGGCATAGCCTCGACCTAGTTCATGAAGTAGTCTACTGCTACGATGATATAACGATGCCCCATGTCTGAGGCTGGGTGGCATGTAGTAAAATCAAACCCCCACTTGGTGAAGGGACCAACCATAATGATGAGAAATATGGGAGCGGGATGTGCCCAAATCAACACAATCCAAGAGAAAATCTGACATGAGTGGCACTTCTTGTTGATCAACTCAACGCAATCCTTGATTAACGTAGGAAAAAAGTAACCATCTCATAGAATATTTTGAGTTTTTTCCAACTCAAAAACATTACCACCACATGCTCGAGTGTGACAATCGTTAAGAATGAGTTCCAATTCTTCATGAATAAGGCACCGACGAAGAATTCAATCTACACCTTGATGATACAAATTGTCATCAAGGATGAGATAGTTGCATGCCTGATGGCATATTCATTGATGCTCATCATGGGAAGTAGAGGCGGGGCACTTCAAAGTTTGGAGATAGACTAGTATATCTCCATGCCAGGGGTCTGAAGATGAAATAAAAAAAAGATCTCCTTTAATGGGCAATTCTTCGGGCGTAACATCACTTGATTCGACCGGAAGTTCTGAGATAAGTTGAGCAAACACTAATGACTTTTTAGATTTTGGGGAAACAAAATCCAAGTAAAATTCCTAGAGGATAACAACCCATATACTGATATTTTCACTAATGACACGTCATGTCAACACGTATTGAAATAGATTCACAATGGCAATGACGGTGGTCTTGCGAAGCATGATGTAATGACAGAACCACTGGAAAGCATGCACTGCTGCCAACACAAGATTCTAAACAGTAGAACAGTTGATTTATGGCTCAACCAGGCCTTGACTCAGGTAATAAATCACATTATCTGCAAGCAAATCATCCTCTTGAACCAGGACCATACCAATGGTCGACTCTGTAGAAAACAAGTACAATAATAAATATTTATTATAATTGGGAGGCCGAAGTAGAGGGGAAGACATAAGGGCACGTTTGAGTTATTTGAAAGAGCACTAAGTAGCTTCATCCCAATGGAAAGGGAATCCCTTATTCAATAAACACATGAACCCTTTAGTGATATCGACATAGTTTGCGATAAAACACCGAAGAAAGTTCACTTTCCCCTGTAATCTCTTCAGTAGAGGGACTGTTTACAGGGTAGGCAACTGAACTATCACCTCAACCTTAAGAGGATCATCCATGATCCCTGTTGTCAAAACTATGAAAACTAAAATATGACCTGATGTCATGCATAAACTACACTTGTTAGGATTCAAGTGAATCTTATAGTAGCAACATCGTTCAAATATTAGTCAGAGGTGCATGGGATGATCATCTCTCTTACGATATCGTGACACTAGATCATGGAGATAAGCCTCGAATATATGTCTAAGGTCATGGAAAGAAAAATACATGGCCCGTAGAAAATTGGTTCCATCATTCTTCAGGCCAAAAGGAATCTTACGATAAGAAAATGTACCCCACAGACAGATAAAAAATATTTTATGATGGTCTTTGGGTTTAATCTGAATCTAGTTATATCCCAAAAAACCATCCATGAATGAAAATACGTCACAGCCTATTCATTCATCGACAATATGGTCAATGAATGGGGTGGGGAAATTATCCTTTGGACATGCCTTATTCAAATCACGGAAGTCCATGGCCATGCACACGTGAACTGTACCCTATTTTTGGTTAACCAGAATGGGATTTGAGACCCATTGCGTCAACTGTATGGGGTAGATAAAACCGACTTTCAACAGTTTCTCTACTTCAACCTTAATAGATGTCTCTTTCTGAGGATTCAATGGACAAATATTTTGTCAGACTGACTTGGCATCAAGATAATTCGTTATTTCATGTTTGATGATTCTTGGACCAATTCCTGGCATTTCCTCATAAGACCAGGGAAAACGTCGCACAGTTCCTTACATAAATCTTTATATATTCAAATCTCCTTAGGGGAGCAGTCCACTGTAACGAATATATTCTCCACGATGCCAATGGTTCTGGAGATGTCAATAGGTATTGTTTTAGCAATAGTTTCCATGTTACCCTCAACATAAACTATGTGTGCAGCCAGAGGATTAACAGGACAAGACATGTCTCCATTCATAGTCAACACAAATTCACCTGCCTCTATTCTTCTTAACTCTGGGAGGAAATAAGATATGTGATGGAGATCATCCCAGGGTGTGTCTAGACTAGTCAATGGATCTATAATCACCTCATCAGAGGGAAATAGAAAGTCTAAAGAATCTATATTGGTGAGGGAAACTTGAGCCCAAATAGGCTCGAGAAATGGATCTAACTCCTATGTGGGAGTCAGATCGAGGTCAGCTGAAGCTTGTTGAACAATACTATATGAAACTTTTGTCGCAGACAAGGACATGGCCATGCTAGGATTCCATGTCACTTCCATCGAAGCCGATGGGGAAGGAAGAGTCCACAGATCGTTAAAGTAAGTCGTTCATAATGCCAACACTTGAAAAATTTCAGCCCTAGGCTGGTCAGGGGAAACTAATATGTACTTGACATCATTGAAAGGAGGCAGGTAATTGAAAGTACCCATAAAAGGTGGTAATAAACCAACCCCTACACTGACGACATCGGGTTGAGGGTTATCAATCATCGGGAACGTGGATTCCCCCTATGAAGGGTCAGGCTTGGAGAAGGACAACTAGTTAATGGCTACGATTCAACCCTCATGTGGAAACAATAAGAGTAAAAAAATTGTGGCAACCATTGCATGCATTGAATAGGTCCAACTCCTTCCTAACATAAGTTTGTACTTGAGAGGTGCATTGACCACTTAAAATTCGATGCACATGGTCTTTACTTCTAGTTGCATGGGGAAAGAAGGAATGATTCCATGTGGTTTGAAAGAATGACCATCGAAAGAAATAAGAAAAGTATATGGTGGAGACAAAACGGTTTGGCCAATGGCCTTCCAACACGCCAATGACATCATGGAGATTGAGGCACCCTCATCAACCACTGTACGAAAAATATTCCGAGAAAAATATTTCATGGGGTGAGCCACTACTATCTGAAATGCCACATTGTAAGGGAGAAAAGGTTTCAAGTCAATCATATCAAGCATGATCGTTACCGGATTACATGTCTCAGTAGATCCTAAAGAGGACAACAAAGCCTTTCTTTGCGAAGGGAAGTTATGGAGGACGTCCAAAGTAGACATTGCGCAAGAGGTTTATGACAAATCCTCCACCACAGAGTAATTTTGGGTGGCCCTCACATTCAAATTATGGGAAGCTTTCTTGAATGCCCCTTTCGGGATGTCTATCATTTTTTCTCCCATCATCTTCTCAGTCTGGAGAGGAAAATATGGGTTTACGGCTTCCTTACCCTTTTCAACAATTTTTGGCATTTCATAATCATGTTCCCTAGTTGTTATGTATGTGTCACCTTTCATCATATAAACATTTGCGGCAGAGGTATTAATAGAAGACATGGGGGGCCCTGACTACCCCCATCTGCACTCGAAGAGGCTTGAGTCATATTTTTCCCATGTGGGAATGGGTTCATTAACACAACAGGTTGTTGCTACACCAATAACTTCGGGGCCTTTGCATGTCGAGGGCATAGGTGAGTTGGGTGGTCCTTTGTGCAAAGGTTACATGGATACCTCAACTTTCTCTTCTCTGTGCTCCCCCTCACCAACATTTTTTTTAGGTTTCTTATCCCCTTTACCCTTCTTGTTTCACTGTTTTTTATTTTTGTCAGACTGCTAGTTGGCCTTCGAGTTTGTCAAATGCACACTATGTACATCTAACATTTGGGTAGGGGGAGCATTCAAACCAGAGGTTTGGCTGGATGTTTCTTGCTATATTGGCAATTGTTGCAATTTATTTGACAGATGATCAGTGGGATTTTCTTGTGCTCAACCAACTATACCATTGACATGTGGTCCATACTTGTGTCTGGCCTTGTCAAGTAGGGATCATGGAACATATGGAAAAATATCATAGAGTAAACCAGACTGAGAGTATATCAGTTTGAGCTATTATTCTCTAATTATCACCTCCTCCTGTGAAAAAACTCTTGGAGTTGCAACGTCCTTGGATAAATGAGGTACCAAATACTTCAGGAACCACTCCAAAAATAAAGTCGGTGGGAACTTTACCTTTATCAAACTCTTTTGACGCCACCATTCTCGGATATGATCTGAGATATGATCATCCTTCATCTGCTCAAAGTTGGCCAACAATTCGGTGCCGACATCATATCTCATAGGTAGTTGGAAATGGTTTGGGAAAACCATCGCCAAATTGCTAAAGTAAGAGTATCTTGAGCGGTTGAGCTCGATGTACCATTTCTCAACACCCACCATAAGAGTGCATTGAAATAGGGATAACTATACAGAGTCATCTCACAGTGATTTTGACAAGCACCATAGGTGGAAATTTGTCACATGATCACCCATATCTTCACCAGGCTTGCCCACGAATTTCAGAATATTCAAGGGAAACTTAGTCGGCATGGGGGTCAACGTGGATCATGAAAAATCAGGTCATTAAGAAACCTTGACAAGTCTAGAAAATGTAACGTCGCTAGAAATGGTAGTTTGGGCTGAGTACTATGTATAGGAAAAAGGGAGCCTGGAGTTTGACTTGCATCAGATTGCCAAGAAAATTTGGGCTGCTGACCAGGGTTCTGGTAGATACCATGGCCTTGGCTAGTGTACATATATTGCGTGTCTTCACTATAACAGTGGCGGTGGTAGCTCCAATGTAATCGGTGGTAGGCCCTGAATCCTTCGCGACTGGTGGAGATCCTGATCTTCCACTTTGTGAAAATATCAACGACACAATAAGGCTTTTACTAACGTTTCAAAACAAGAACACACTAGAAACTTTCCTATAAGATAAAGCAAGAAAACCACTATATAGTTGAAGAACAGTTATGCCAACCAACAATAGAGAAGCTTACCCATGCAAGTGAAACTCAAACATAGAATCACCTTCTGGGTATAATCTACAAAGTGTGGCTTGATGTCTACCATAGGTATCGTGGTATACCCTCATAGTCACCTGTGTAAGTCCCTAGGATAAAGGAAACTAAGTTGTTATCTCCCGAACAGTCACTAGGAAGGTACAGTTGATAGTCGGGTGGACCGCAATGACTAGGGTAACAAGCCTGAAACCTATCTAGGGTATCGAGAGCAAGTGGTATGGAAGAAAAATAAGGATATCGAATGGATCCAAGGCCCATGCAGCTCCAGAGGAAAATGAAAATGACATTATCCCACAAAAAGTCCTCAATATTCTCTCCCCACTACGCTTGGTCCAGCTTTGGAGGGGTTATCTCCACTACCTTTCCTCACGCAACCTTGTGTTTATCCCCTATGTTAGAAGGGGGTCTCGGATAACTTTCACGTCACTATAATTTTTACACTCCCTAGCTCTAAATCCAATGTTTGTTTATAAGCCTTGAAGAGTTTCCTCTCCAACCTAATTCAAGGCTCTAGCCTAAACTAGTTGATTGAACCTACAAACATAAATTCTAATAAATTTTAATTAGCGTTTGTTTTAAATGACTTGTTTTGAATCAAGGAAATGGCAGTGAAATTAGTGATGTGTATTGGAGACGAAGAAGGAGAAGAAAACAAAAATGAAAGCAAAATGACTTCTAGTTAACAATAAATATTTGCAACTAACTCTTTAAAACAACTTTTCACAACTAACTTTTTCAAGATATTTAACTAAAAACGAAATTTCACTCAACTACGAGCTACTTAAATTCTATGAAATCAGTTAAATAACTTAAAAATTGAACTCCTTTTTCTTTTCAAGTAAAATAACTAAACCCTAACTACTTTACCAAACTAAGAAACTAAATCTTTTTGTATTCTTTTTTTTTTAATGCTTCAAACAAGAAACTTGAAATAAATTATTTTTCTTTTTCTTTAAATAAAGTGAAAGGGGAAAAAGTGAAAAATAAGACAAGACTGAAACTGAGCTCTGGCCCACTATGGTTAGAAAGGAGTCACTAAAGACACCAAAAATTTTGATCAAAGACTCAAAGACTCGCCTAGAACCCTTTCGAAGTAAACACAAGAAATCTTGAAAAAGAAAAGCAAACCGACATCTAAACCAGGCTTTGACTATAAAAACCAGAGACACTGCACTTAATCAAGAAACCATGACATGTAAAGCTTCAATCAGGAAAGAGGTTGACTGCCTCTTCTAAAAAAAAAAAATCTGACACAGGTACGCTCTTGATGCTTAAGCAGCCTGCGTATGTACACAAGTTGTCTATAAAGCAGGTCATGTATGTACATGTGATGACCCACAACATGCCACGTACACCTCTGCATTTATTGAAAAAATAAAACAAACTGACAGACTGACAGGGTAGGGAGAACTGGTATGGCACCAACAGGTGACCAGGCCCCTTGAAAGACTCACCAATCTCACAATGAAAATCAAAAGGTATAAAACCAATCCAACACCCAAAAAATCCCCTAAAACCCTAGAGGCTTTCCCTAGTATGGTCGCCAGTTCTGCTAGCGGGAAAAGCCCCCTCTATGGCTACACAAGGGTTTACAATGTAGGTAGATCACCAACCTTTTAAAAGTCTCCTACTTCTCTAACTACCCAAACATACCCCAGACTTATGAAAGAAAAGTAAATTGAGAAGGATATGGTAACTGTACCTTTACTCTATGTCTGGTGTAGATCCTCTCATGACTAAAGGCTTCGGTGACTGCAAAACCCCTCCCAAGGCTGACCTGCATTCAAAGAAAGATAAACAAAGAACTACAAGCATACATTTCATACATAAATAAGGGTTAGATGTTAGAATAAAAACATAAATAAAATGAAAACATTCGACACATCATGTTTTGGGATAGGAAAAATACTTCTTTTATTGATAATACAATGATTACTTACAACCAATTCTGGCTACTACTCCTTGAACCTGGTCTGGGATCCTCTTCACCAAGCTCTAAGTGCACCTCCACATATAGTTATCTCTCAACCTTCTTCTTGGGAAATGGATTGGGTTATGATGGAGGAAAAAGGGAAAAGTGAGAAATTTTGAGGCAATTCTCACAACAAGGTTGCAAATGCTTGGGGCAAGGAAGGGATGTGAAACGGGCATAGTTTCACTATTATTATACTTAGATTAGGAATGAGACCCCAACACCTCGTTTTATATGGTAAAAAGATGTTTATTTGGTTGGGTGACAGGCTATAGGCAGTGGATTAGTTGGGAAACTACCCAATAGCCCGTAATCTCAACGAATTCCTTGCAATTTTTTAATTTTTGCAACTTTTTCAAGTATATGCGGGTTGTAGTGGTGTATCATGCATACATATGTAGGATGTAGTCATGCAATAAGTGTATGTACATGGGCAGTATTGGTGCAGGGCGCGTACATCTTCAAAAAATGAGCTTTTAAGAAGAGAAACTCAGTACTGATGGCTTGGAAAAAAATAGCAAGTAAGTGGGCCAAGTTCTAGGTATGCATGTATGGAGCAATTTAGGGTTATAACAATTCCTTGGGTCAAAAGGTTGATAAGAACAAGAGATTTTGGTTTGGATTGTTGTTGGAGGGTAAACATTTACAGAAATTGTTTTTATTTTTCGAATATTGTAATGTAAATGTGTATATGTTTTTGACATGTGTTGTGCATCAGGGACGATGCAAAATTGGAGAGGAGGGGGAATGTAACATCCCCACCATAGTCCCAAGTTTTTCTAATTCATAATGTATATATGAATATGGTTGTGGCCAAGTGAGGTGATATGTGAAATGCATTTTATTTTTTTTATAAATATAATGTACTACCAACTTCTAGGATATGGACAGAGATGGGGGATAATTAATCCACAAGAGAGGGGATTTCCTAGAGAGTTCCCATGATGGGCCAATGGGGACATAATTTATGGGTTTTAATTTACACCCACATTTATTAATTGTATTATCATTTGGGGAAAACTTCTAATTTATGGTTGAATGTATGTGAACCCAGTAATTGAATATCTGTCATATGGTGGGTGTGAGAGTCACATCCCATTGTTATTGTAAATGATGGAAAATAACCAATAAAAAATGGTTATAGTGAGAAGTCAGTTATCTTGGGGAAAGAGAGAATTACAAGGAAAAAACCCTCTAGCGGAGGTGTTTGCAGATGCCCCCATAATAATATCCCCAAAATATGTTTATAGAAGTTGATACTAGCGGAGGCGAGCAGGCGAACGTTTTAGAGAATGTTTTATGCCAGTGATTTTATAATTACATAACACACCAGTCCATTTTATACAATAGGCACATCGATTCCCTCCAAACTAGCGCACCGTAGCACAATTATTTTAAATAAAAAATTATTATCCGATGCGCTACAGAAATAATGATGCACTGTGATAACATTATTTAAAAAGGATTCGGTGCACAAATTAACACTCGAGGCACCAATGTGCTATTAGCAGAGAATACCATTATATGGTTAAATAAATAAAAAATCTGCACCAATGTAGGATAGTGTCAAGAAATATATTCCGGTGCACTCAATTGTATCATGGACATCGGTGCACAATAGTGCTCCAATATGGAGAAACGTGTTAGGGTTAATTTCAAAATTTATGTGGTGCGCTATGTAAAACTGACTGCATAATGGAATCTATTATTATACTGCACTATGTCATTCTTAAAAAAAAAATGCACCATTATATTTTTTCAAAACATGTACGATGGTGTGCTATGTAGTAGTAAATGCATCGGTGTGCACACGTGCCCAAAAACACGTGCACCATTATAGAGATGTTTTATTTTCAAATATAACTGGTGTTCTCAGTAAACATGTGCGCCTCGATGCAGTTGATCATCGGGTGCACCGGAATAGGGTTTTATAAAAAGCAAATCTAACGGTAAAAATCATTTTTACTATTTTCAATATTGTAAAGCTCAAAAGCACGGGTGAAACCTTTTCCTATGTGAATTGCCCTTCGATTGATGCTTTCCTTTCTTTCCTTCGTTTCATCTTTTTCTCAGTGTGTGAATTTCAAACTTCTCCAAACATTGGGAAAAATTGGTTTTTTTGAGTATGTCACAACCGTGCCTCCCCGACGATAAAATGTTCATGTAATGTCCTTGTCTTTTCGTAACTTAAGTTTTCATCAGATTAAAATTTAAAATTGAGTGAAATTTTAAGTGTAAAAAAAACAAAAAAAATTATGTGGTGCGTTCGAATCGCTCGGTTTGCACTGCCTCTGATGTGGCCTGTAAATTTACATGGCGCACCACGTACATTGTTACATTTACTGGTGGTGCATTGGTAAACACAAACACACTGACACATCTGTTTAATGATCCACCAAAGAAAAGTATATCATTGGTAGGCAGGTGCGTCAAAGTACATATAATGCATAGGGTCGTGAAAGTACATGGATTGTCGCCCTTATTAGATATATTTTTATGCAGTGTGTTGGTAAACGTGCACACCAAGGAATTCATGTTTACCAAATGCACATCTCGTGAATGTAACATTGTGTTGCGGTGCACTCCATAAATTTTTTGGTGGTGTTATCGCTCTGTAAATTCCCAGAGGTTGTCGAGAGTTAGAAGAAATTTATCAGAGGTAACTTTATCCAACCACTTCGAAACTAGGATCTAGCCCTTCCAGTTTCAGAGAGGGATCTCTCTGTAAGATTTAGATATGTTTCATGTTTTAGATATTAGGCTAGTTAAATAAATAGGACTTTGTTGTTTTGATTTATAAAATGGCTGAAATATTGCTTACGCATCCATTGGGCTATGGGGTTTGTGTTAAGGTTTGAGATCTGAGAACATATTTTATAAGGATTCTTCACAGGGAAGGATAATGCCAATGTTGAATCCTTTATAAATTAAAGTGATGGATAGAATAAATAGATGATAAAATAAACTATAATTAAGAAGAATTCAAGAATTTATTTATCACAATATCATAAGACAAACATTTAGATCTTTAAAATCCAGAAACATAGTATACGAAGATAAATTATGTAACTTTAACTTCTTTTAAATGATCAGTTCTAGAAAACACAATGATAAAGAAGGAAGATAATCCATTCAACAAAGAGGAGTAAACATCACCAAGAGTTAACATGCAGGAATCCTATGAATCATCCTTTTTATTACTGGTAGATCTCTCGAAAAATATTACGTGCTGATAGATTTCTTGGGCGTAAATATCAACCCTCAATAATTTGAAGTTTGAAGTATATATAGAAAAGATTACAAATGATCCTATCATTAATGATAAGGACATAGTAAAATCCAAAGCTAACTAACTACATAACAAATACAAAATTGTAGGAACTGTTAATGATCTGTTGGATTCTTTGTGCTAATTTCGGGGATGGTTGTTGGTGAGTCATCAACTTGACTTTGACTACTCTGCATGTTGACTTGGTTTGTACACCTCATCAAATACTCGTTAAGAGTGCATAGATCCTCCCATATCTTTTGACTGGGAAGGTTTACTTTTAGTAACCTTTGATAGACTTCATCCATCTCAGTATATTTGGCGAAAGTTGGCTTGGTGATGAAAATATACTTGATTTCATGTTGGATACTGAGGTCCAAATGAAAGGTCTCCAAAAATTATTTTCCTGTTATGCTACCTGTATTCCTGAAAACTTGGAGCTATCCTTTGACACCATGGTGATCTTTTGCTTGTAGTCTGAAAGAGTCATCAGCTTATCATTTAGAACCATTAAACTAGGAAGACCTTTATTTTGCAAAGCTTCAAT
Organism: Picea engelmannii; assembly: GCA_009831015.1. NCBI lineage: Eukaryota > Viridiplantae > Streptophyta > Pinopsida > Pinales > Pinaceae > Picea > Picea engelmannii. The sequence continues at coordinate 625,272 of ML800348.1, read as the reverse complement.
CTTACTAAAGAATCTTTGAACTTTGTTATCCATGTTTGGGTTCTCTCCTCCAATTGTAACATTAGTCCTCTCTTGTTATGAACTTTCTTAACCTCGAGGATAGTTTCTGTCCTATCCTTAATTTATAGGTTTTCCAGGTGCTCTTTAGTCTTTGAATTTAAAAAACTAATGATTTAATTTGCCTTTGTGGGCATTTCTCCCAACTTTTTGTGCTTCTTATGTTTAGTATAATGATCTCATTAATTATGAATCCTTGATTCATAATCAATAGAGTTACAAGACACCAGTAAGAAAGGTAATTCTAATGTCATGAGTATAGAACTATTCTAGATTATGTATGTTGGAAACAAAACAAACTAGCAAACTGAAATACACTTTGGTTGTCTTTCACAGAGAGGCTATCTACTCCATTATGGCACATGCAAGTATGAGATGGATTTATTTTGACAGATAAACTCTTCTATCTGACCCAAATAACTAACTACACAACCACACTTATGAAAGGGAAATCACACATCAATCATCAAGACATAGCATGGGTATTTCAACAGTGAATATACTGAATGTGATGTGGTTCACAATGTGTTGTTGTGAACATCACTAGTTCTCCTTCAAATATGTCTGACTACTACTACCAACATTCATGTCTATGAAACAAAATCAAATTCATAAAAATAGAGCATATGAAAAACAGAGTGAGTAAATATCTCTAAGCAATCATATAATTGAAATCCTAGTCTAAACTGTACTGCTATCATCTGAAAGAATTAAAGCTTTGACTAATCTAACATTTATACTATTAAAATCAAACACTAATACTAATCTACGAAGATGCTGACCTTTGTTGGGTGGTGGGCCCTTGCCGCTTCAACAGGTCAGCGACTGGAGTCTATAGTAATCTTTCTTTCAACCCACACATTACTCTTACTCAAACTTCAAAAAATAGAATCAAACTATGCTAACAACTCAACTCACATTCAATCATAGACGATTAAGACATGGAGATAAATGGCGTCCTTCTATTAATCTTCACCCAGAATATGTTCTGCAATATGTAATGTTGCTTCACATGTTGTATTATGCTAACTCTCTACTTCCTCCACCATCCTTTCCACGACTATTTAAACAGTCTTAGTCGTGAAACACAAGGAGGTGAAATCATTTGCAAATCATTCAATTGTTAAATTTAATTATTTGGTTACATATTTTAAGCTTCATCCTCATGACACGAAGTGCATGAGAATGAAGCAACAACAAACTATCCTAACATAGCCTTGCTAAAACATTTGTGATCCAATAAACATCCAACAATTATCTTGGGCACGATCTGGAGCTAAACTTGGTACATTCGGCTTCCTGTATTGGTACCAGATCATGACAGGTAGATGGTACCAAATATGAAAAGTGCACAAATGGTTGGTATCATATCACGAAAGTCTACGACCATTGGTACCAGATCGTGACAGGTGAGATTTAGTACCGGATCTAAATAGAAGGTGCGCTTGGTACTAGATTCAAACAGTGGAAATATGGTGCACAAGTATCGGATAGCTGAGCTGGTACAAGAAGGATGGACTTATCTAGAGGTCAAAGATTATACATGGAAAATTGAAGAATTAGTACATGAAAAATTTAATATCCTAGCTCAATAAACCACACAAATGCATGAATTAATTATACTTTACCTTATGACCTTATCAATGGCTAATGGTAGTGTTCTTTGTCATTTACCCAAGCTTAGGTAAGCCAAAAAGCTATATATGAGGAGTATAATAGGGTAGTGGGGATGTCAATTTAGAGTCTCAACATTCCCCCATGCCAAAACCATTGGATCTCCTCATGCAACTGAAAACAAACCCAAAATTTTTCAAAACTTGAGACTGCATTCTTTACTTCTGTGGATCAATGATGTCGATGGTTGAGGCCTCTTCTTTCAGCTCCCTTGTTATGACCCTAATGTATTGTAAGAGTCATAGTACCTTATTGAGATTATTATAAGTCTCTTCATGGTCATCTTGAAGCTGCTGGCTAGTTTCTTTCAATTGCTCATGTTCTTTTTTGATATACTTGTCCAATAGTTGGTATTCCTTCACTTCTTGTTTGAGTTCCTGATTTTGTTTTTGTAGTTCCCCAATATTTTTCTTCATCTGTTCTTTTGTTAAGGTCCTTGTTGACTCCATTATTACTGGATGGATGCATTATGTTTCCTCGACTTCCTCCCTCATCCCACATAAGGTAATAGTGGCAAGTTCCTCGGTCAAACTAGGGATGTCATCCTGGACTGATAAGTCTTCAGAAGGGGAGGTAAGATCGATTGGATATTCTTGTGTATGAGGACTGACAACTACTTTTCCTCTCTTTTCCATGCTCCTTGTGGTTGTTTTACAAGGAGGTACTGGATCAGGGGTGCTCACATGCTTCCTTTTCTTCTTTTCTATTTGTGGAATGGTTACAGGGGACTGTTCACTTTTATTTTCTGAGCTATTCTTCCCTTTCCTTATAGTTTTTGTCATATGGCCCTTCTCCTCAAGTGATACTATTGAAGTCTCCTGTACTAATTTGGTTTTACCTTTTGATTCATGAATTTTAAAAGTCTTATTGACAGTGGAAGAGAGCCCTACCTGTTTACTATATTTTTCGTGTTGGCTCACTGTCCTGGATGATGATGGAGTTTCCTTATCCTTCTTGCCCTTTTTCTTTTGAGGTTCCTTATTTTTGTTTGGAGCACGCTGGGCTTCCTCCACATGTTTTTTTTCTGTGGGAAGGTTTTGAGTGATAAGGATTTACCAACTAATCCTTTGCTTCCTAATTTCATGTAAAACTAACATCTTAATAAGACCTTGATGGTAAATGTTAGTCTTCTCAGTTTTGGATAGGGATTTGACACCTCTTACCATTTTGTTCAGACTCATCCATAGAAAATATGGGAAATCAATTTTAGGGCCTCCTTCAAAGTGTAATAGAATCCTAAGAAGATATATGAAGGTCATAGTATACCTGCCCTCACAAGTGAGGAATCGTTGAAGACTAGCAATCATTGGATGATACTCTTCCTTGATATAGTTCCTAGGGATCCCCTTTTTCCAATCAGGGTGCTGATGGTCTACTTTCAAAAATCATTGGCACATTTCCTTGTTGATTCCTACACATTTGAAGTATTTGGATCCTCTGTTAGGTGATCCTGTGACCTCCCTTAAGGTTGCTTCATTGATTGTTAGCTGCAGATTGCCTATATGCACAATATCTCCATCATTACCTTGAATAAATTCGTGAGATATCTTCTCATGCCACCTTATGAATTTCTCCAAAAATGGCTGTTAAGAACCAAACATAAATATAGCATGGAAAAACCTCAGGAAAAGTACTCAATGCCTTGAAACAAAGATAATTTCAGATAATAAGCCTCTTCGAGGGGGAAACCTCCTTTTACCCCACTTAAATGTTCAAGTCCAAGATGATTCAAAATGAAAATGTCT
>ML800348.1:595257-614925 GCA_009831015.1 Picea engelmannii | reverse complement strand
ATTGAATCCATCTTATTTTGTAGTTCATTTATGTCCCTACACATTTCTTCACCTTCATCAAGAGTCCAAGTAGGATTTTCTGGAGGCTTATTTGGTGTAGAAGTTCCCTTTTTGGGTTGCATGTTGGCCAAGTATCACTTTTGAACCTTGATTTTGAGGTGGTTCTGCTAGACATTATTTCTTCTGTTGTATCTCCCAATTTTTGGCCCTTCTGGGTATGAAACTTTCTCTTATGTAATTCTCTGATATGTCTTCTCTGCAATGCCACAGGTCTGATCAAAATTGTATGTGCCAAGTAGAATTTACAGTAACTTCCCGACAACTTGCTGATTTTTGGCCTTTCCAGGAGATCTCACTTGTATAGTGTTCCCCGCACAAAACAATTGATATAAAATTATGAAACTCGTACCCAAAATACTACAGACTGTCCACAATACAATGCAACCAGTCCCACACAATTTGGATACTCTAGGAAGAAGTTATGATTGTTTTACCTAGAACACCTTCTTGAGACTAGTCAATAGGGTTAGTCAGATACCCTATCTTAAACAGGGTGTATCTAAAAATTTAAGATGACCCAGAAGCTGAACATTTTACCAAATATACAATACTAATTTCTGTAAATGGCCTCCGGAGGGCAGGATCTGAAACATTACAGAAATTGTTTTATAGCGAAAATTATGCAATGACTAATTTCAGGATGATTCCAGAACCCTATCTTGTATAGGCTGTATCTCCGAAAGTATAAGGCCTCAGGAGCTGAATTGTGAACCCAACGTACCTTGATCCATCTACTAAATAATATCCAAGCGGTTCCTTATGAAACGTTGTAGAAAACAAGTTATAGAGAAAATTCCACGGTGTCTCAGATGTAGCAGCGAAACCCCAAGACCTTGAGCTCTGATACCATATGTTAAGAACCAAACATCAATATAGCATGGAAAAACCTCAGGAAAGTACTCAATGCCTTGAATCAGAGATAATTTCAGATAATAAGCCTCTTCGAGGGGGAAACCTCCTTTTACCCCACTTAAATGTTCAAGTCCAAGATGATTCAAAATGAAAATGTCTCCTTGGTATATATAGGAGACTAGGAGGTATAATTACAAATAATGGCCTAAAGCCGACATAATTAAAATAACATTACTAATCTAAATTACAACTAATGGCCTAAAGACGACATAAATAAAATAGAATTACTAATCTAATATGCCCCAATTAAGGGGTAATGAGCCAATATTAGGGCTTAACAATGGCATCCATCCCAATCTAGCATACTTCTCTCGACATATTTGGAACTCCTCGGTCTCTCTATAAATTTGGAAAACCGGTTCATGTCTACTTACGAACATCGTTATAAATTGTGAGAAAAGAATCGGGTTGTAGCGCAAGGATTTAGTCAATTGATGAGGGTAAGGGTTTGGTACTAGAGATCGTAGAGAGGAGTAGGATCGGAACTGGAGAAAGGTAACGACAAGGGAAATATGGTGATGACATTGATAATGCAAATGGTAAGTTTAAGTAAGGATGCCATAAGGAAAATTTAAGACTAGATGAGGCTTATTTGGATAGCTTCGCCACCCAGATAAGCCATTTAATTTCTACCCATTAATGTAATGATGAGGAAAAGACGTTGGGTGTCAAAGCATCATTTTGGGATAGGTGATTGGACTTCCGAGTGGTGAATTTGATGTTGGATCATGGTTCATGACACAAGATAAGTTCGTGATTTTCTTAAGGATGAAGTACATTTGTGGCCTTTCATTACTAGACATGCTTCATATTCATGCTTTGATGTGATTTTTCCCTCAACCATTTTCGAGCACTTATGAGAGGATTGATTAAGTTTAGGCATATGGGTATGAGGGATAGGTGCATGGTTTTAATACTAAGGTCATAATATCTAGTATATATTTTCATACCTATTGTAGTTTTATGAGCAGAGGAAAATAAATACCATGTTACCTTTTCTTTTACCTTTGTATGATCAATACCCATAGCATATGCGACTTCTTGTAGATTGTCAGAATTCATCTTTTTAGGCTGGAGTTTTCTAAAATCTTGGTACTGGAATTTCCTGTACTTCTTTATTCTGCGGTTATCTTCTTTTGTATCTGGTTTTGCAGGGTTGTAGGGTGATCATGATGGTTTCTGAAGGTGAGATGTGAGTCTGAAAAATAGTTCTGAAGGAGCACTTTGACCTTCCCCCATGCCAAGAATGTTGCATATATTTATGCAAGAATATTCAACATTATGTATCATAATGGGGAAAATATGATAAGAGAAAAGAAACCAAATCAAATTCCAGAAGTACATTTATCACCTAACATATTATCACATGCCTAAAAATTGAAATTGCCTTTCTTTTGATGACTTATTGACAAAGGTAGCATTCAGCAGTGAAAACAGGGAAGTTTTTATATGTTTTCCAGAAGAACAAGTCCAACCTAACTTGCTTCAGAGATTTACTATCATTAGATGTTATAGATAAATTTCACAATATAAGTAGATTAGACTCCCTAGTTAGGGCTCCACTCTTAAGAAGTTTCCTTATTAGGTAATGTAGGCTTTAGATGCCAGACCGATAAGTTGACTTAGGGTAATTCTCAAAAGGACATTTGCTTGTAGTAATTATGTTGCTTGTTAATCTAGAGTTTGTATCTCATAAATGCCAATAGTGACCTTTGCTTTGTTTTAGATGACAAAAGTGAATTTTTCAATCAAACAAGTATAGATGAGACATTTCTCAACCAGAACACACTGCCAGCAAGCCTGTTCGGTACTTCAGTGGGGTAGTTGTGATAATTAGTGAGAGATCCCTTCCCCAGGTAGAATGCCCCATTTCCAATAGGCCTGTTCAGTACCCTGATGGGTTTTCCTAGTCATACCACAGACTGGAACCCTCTGCCAGTAAACATGTTCAGTATCCTAGCGGGTTAATCTCTTAAACCCTTTTTCCATCAGAGGCTTCTTGTCCATAGTCACCTATTTTGGTTTTTATTAAAGAGTGCTTTGCACGGTGACATGGGAGGCTCGTCTGAAAACCTTTTTATAGGATGGGATGGTATTGGGTTGGAAGGTATATGCTCTTGTTTGAATGCATTTTAAATATTTGTCTGAAGGAAAAATAAACTTTTTATGCACATTAGTTCTTTAGAGTGATCCAGATGTATAATTTTGTCTAAGTTTATCCATAATAGAATGACCTAAAGTTTTCTTAGGGTACTGATACATCTTCTTCCATAAAAAATTTCCTAGTGTGCCCATGATAGAGAGTGTTCATATACTCATATGTTACTCTTTAGTAAGATAATCCAATGAATACTATTGAAGTCTAGTTAGGGTGAGATAGTTACTTGTAGGCTAATATATTTTTGTCCCTTTAATCATGCTGAAATAATGGATAAATGCAACTTCTAGTCTTTGAAGTGGATTATGGTTCTTTGAACAATCATAGGTAAAGATTGTGTCCTTTTTTTTTTTTCAAGTTACAGAACCAAAAAAAATTAAAATACTTCCTTTTAGCTAGCTACAGAACCAAACGAAATTAAAATCCTTCCTTTTAGTGAGCAACAGAACCAAAAGAAATTAAAATACTTCCTTTTAGCTAGCAACAGAACCAAAAGAAATTAAAGATACTTCCCTTTAGTTGTCAACAGAACCAAAATAAATTATTGCTTCACAAGGGCTTCCATTTGATGATGCATTCGTCTTCTTGGTTCCAACTTAAGTGGTTGTTGCATGGATTCATACTTTAGATTAAATGACATAAGATTTTGAAATATGTGTAGCATGCCTTGTCAATTAGGTAATGTGTCCTAATAGTACTATATAAGGACAGGCTTCTGGTACCGGACTAGAACAGGACTGCTGGTACCGGACCAGAACATGATTTCTAGTACCGAAGTAGTATTGTTGGTACCAGATCAGAAAAAAATATTGTTGATGTCTACAAACTGATGTTTAGCAAGTTCGTGAAATATTATAAAAATTTACTTACAAAAAATTGCGAAAGTAAAACAAAAGGAGGTAAGAATATCTTGTTACCTTCAGCTTATTAACAAAAGGAGATCCACACCTATGTACAAAAATTTCTAATAAACCAATCAATCAATGTGGATCAGTAGGAGGGTCTCCTTCCTTACTGATCACCTGCATATCTGAATTTTGTAGTATACGAGTCAAAAATTCCTCTTTTGACAGGGGTTTGTTATAAATTCTCAACCAGTGACCATTCACAAGTAGTGGTGTCTATTTTTCATCAATTGTCTTTATCCTGATTGAAACATTATCATAGACAGTGTCAATTTCGTAAGGTCCCATCCAAAAAGTAGTTAACTTACCTTTGAAGTTCTTGAATCTGTTTTCATACAATAGGGCCCAATCTCCTTGTTGAAATTTTTTCTTTTTGAGATACTTGTCATGCCATTTTTTTCTCTGCTATTGAATGAGGGTGGTTCTTTGAAGTACTTCCTGCCTGATTTCGTCCAACTCATTAAGCTGGAAAAGTCTTTGTTGTTGGGCTTCATCCAAGTTCATGCCAACTTGTATTGCAATCCTGAAGGTTTTGATCTAGAATTCTATGGGAAGAAGCACCTGCTTCCCATACACCAACTCGGAGAGTGTATGTCATGTTATATTCCTCCAGGTGATTCTATAAGCCCATAAGTCTTCTAATAATCTGTCATCCCAATCCTTGTTGTGTAGCTATATAGTTTTGGTAAGAATGGACTGAATAACTTTGTTGGTAGATTCTACTTGTCCATTTTCCTGTGGATGGTAGGGTGTAGATTTCCTGTGTTTGATTTGGTACTGTTCTGTAACATCTTTGACTATATGAGAGGTAAATTGAGTTCCCTGATCAGTCAAAATTTCTCGAGGTACACTAAATCTAGTAAAGATGTCATTAAAAAGGAAATCTACCACTGATTGTTCACCTACAGTAGGTAAAGCTTTTTCTTCAACCCACTTAGTCACATAGTCAATGCATACAAGTATATACTTTTTCTTTTTAGATGCAGGGTTAATGGGCCCTACAAAATCTAATGCCCATTTCTCAAAAGGATCAATAACTACTTGGGCTTGAAGTGGCATTTGGTCTCGTGCAGTAGGCTTACCCATTCGTTGGCATTCATCATAATTGGATACATAGGTTTTAGCATCTCTAAAAATATGAGGCCAGTAGTAACCAGATTGCAGAACTTTGTAAGCGAACCTCTTGTCTGTGAAGTGTCCTCCACAAGGACCATCATGGCAGGATTGAAAAATATCATGAATTTGATCTTCCTTTACACATCTCTTGATTACCAAATCTGGTCCTGTTTTGTAGAGGCAATCATCGTGCCACATGTAGTTTTCACTTAGCTGAATTACTTTATGTTTTTCTCTAGGAGACAATTTCTGAGGCATCTTCCCTGTCACAATACAGTTAGCTACATATGCATACCAAGGAATGAATGTAGAAATAGAAAACAAATTTTCATCGGGAAAGTTATCTTCTACTGGTGTGTTATCTCCCAGATGAATCATTCTAGATAAGAAATCAGCCACAAGATTATCCTTACCAGGTCTATCAATAATGTTGATATTAAACTCTTGTAATAATAAGAACCATCTTGTAACTATAGGATTTTTTACAGGTTTGTTCATTAAGAATTTGATGGTTGAATGATCAGTGTGTACAAAATCTTGATATCATGTAATATAGTGTCTAAACTTATTGATAGCATGGACTACAACTAGCAATTCTTTTTTTGTGACCGTATAATTAACTTCAGCTGGAGACAGATTTTTACTGTCAAAGTAAATAGCATAGGGCATTTGATTTTCTCTTTGACCAAGAACTACCCCAAGGGATGTGTCTGAGGCATTGGTAAAGATATGAAAAGGAAGGGACCGATTTGGTCCTTTTAATATAGGGGTAGTTGACAATTTATGTTTTAGAATTTCAAAAGATATTTGGCATTCATCATCCCACTTAAATTTGACTTCTTTAGATAATAACTTGAACAAAGGGGTAGCTAGGCTTGTAAAATTCGGAATGAATCTTCTAAAGTAGCTAGCATGCCTTAAAAATATGCGAACTTCCTTTTGTGAGGAAGGTATTCTGATTTTTGTGATAATATAAATCTTTTCCAGATCAACTCTCATTCCAGAACCAGAAATGTGATGTCCCAAAACAATGCCTTTAGTGAGCATCATTTTTTACTTTTCATTACTTAAGGAAATGTTAGTTTCCTTACACCTAATCAAGACTTTTTCTAGACTGGTCAAAGCTTCCTGGAAGTCTTGTCCATGGACTGTAAAGTCATCCATGTAGACTTCCATGCAATCATTGGTCAAGTTAGAGAAAATGGCTAGGACAACCATTTGAAAAGTGGTTGGGGCATTGCAAAGTCCAAAAGGGAGCACCCTATAAGCATAGGTACCCCATGGGTAGGTGAAAGTGGTCTTCTCTTGGTCTTCGGGTGCTATTTGTATTTGGTTATAACCACTAAACCCATCCAGGAATGAAAAATACTTCTTTTCGGACAAGGTATCCAACACCTCCTCAATAAATGGTAAGGGAAAATAATCCCTATGGGTGGCTTTGTTCAACTCCCGGAAGTCTACACATATTCTCCACTTACCATTTTTCTTGGGAACTATGACAAGTGGAGATACCCATTGACTATCTAAAATGGGGTATATGAGATTGGCTTGAATGAGTTTTTGCAATTCCTCTTTTAAAATATATTTAAGGGCTGGATTCATCGTTCGTTGAGGCTGTATAACTGGTCTAATTTGGTCATTAGTGTAGATATGATGTGTGCATGTGTCAGGGTGAATGCCTTTCATGTTTGCATAATACCATGCAAAGGCATCAAATTGTCTTTGGAGCATTTCAATTACTTGCATATTTTGTTCTGGTTCCAAACTAGAGTTGATATACAAAGGTTTTCCTGGGCTAATCTCAACAAGTTTAGTAGTTTCTTCCTTCTCGGAGGAAGATGGTGATAACGTATATAATTGAGTGATATCAGGGTGCCAAGTTTGTTGAAATTCAGAACTGAAAATATGTGACAATTTTGCAAAAGACCTCGGGTATTCAATGCAATTTGTGTCAGCCAAAAATAAACTTAAGACTTGTTCATCCGATTGTTCTTGCATTCCTCTTACTTTTCAAGTGTTAACATGGGTTTGATGCAATCTTCCTCTCCATAAGGGTTTTCTAACCAAACAGGTATTTACTGTGTCGGTTGGGCAGGAGGGAAGATAACAAGTTTTTGTCTATGTGTGCCATTAGATATAGTCATCTCACCAGACCGACAGTTGATAAAGGCATTTGTTGTGGCCAGACAAGGGTGGCCAAGAACCACAGGGTGTCCTGGTTTGGAGGATGATTTAGAATATATGACTAAAAAATCTACTGGATATTCCCAAGAAGCTAGAGTGACTGTGACATCATCTAGACTTTCTGCAGGGCTAATGACTGACTTATCTACCAACTCTATCATGGTTTGGGTTGGTCTTAACTGGTTGATTTGGAGCTTTTGCATAGTGTCAAAAGACATTACATTAATTGTTTCACCCAAATCCAAGAGTGTGTTTGGTAGAGAAATACCATTAATTTCCACAGTGACTACTACATTTCTAGGGTCATTATATTTGTATGGCATTTCGGAAATAAATTCAGATAATTGTCCCACCACCTGAACAAGGGGAGGTTCCTTCTTCTTCCTTCCTGGTTTCTTAATGCAAAGATCCCTTCTGATTTTGGCATATATGGGGATATCCTTAATGGCTTGCAGCAGAGGTATTTTTATACATACATTTTGTAATTCATCCTCTATATCTTTGTGCAAGGGTGGATCAGGTTTCTTCACTAATAGTCTTTCGGGGTAGGGTGGGAGATTAACTTGTTGGGGTACTCATACAAACTTAGAAGTGATTGGAATAGGAGGGGAGGTCTCTTCTTCTGCAGGGGTGGTTTGAGTGTTTTCTTCCTCAGAGTGATTATCATTTTCTTCCTGAATTATTACTGCAGGATTTGATTGGTTTGCAACTTTCCCCGGTCATAGTTGAATTTCATAGGTGGGAAAGGTTTGAACTTCTATATTTTTCACCGGGTGGGTGGTTCGGTTATTGGGGTTAGGGATTGGCTAGGCAAGGATTGTTGTTGGTTTCAGAGGGTTGTGAGAAGCTTGGTTTTGCTATTGATTGGCATTTATAGGTGGTTGTTGCTGCTGGTTAGGGTTCAAGGGGGTTGTAAATTGTTGTTGTATAGGAGGTGGGAGTAAAGATTGCATCTCTGGTGGGTTGAATCTAGGTATTAATTGGGAAATGTTTGCAGGGTACTATGTATATGTAGGGTAAGAGAGATTTCCATACACAAGTCCCCTCCAACCTTGTTGCCAAGGTTGAGTTTGAGCTTGTTGAGGTGTCCATTGTGGATAGGTCATTGGGGAAGGACGCCATTGTTCTTGTTGATATTGTGCATTAGGGTCATAAAATGTATTGGGGTTTTGGGCTCTCCAAGGTCTTCTGGAAGGGTATGGTTATTCTTGTGAGACTCCTCCTCCCCTATACATGGCTTGTAGCTCAAGAAAATTTAGACACTTAGATGTGGGGTGTTCTAGTGTACACAGGCCAGATATTTCTATGACATTTAATGGGAATTCCTTCTCACTGTGTTGCTTTTGACATCTATGACAAAATATTTCTAAAGAAACCTCTTCTTCTTGTTTCTTTTTCAGTTTTAGAGTATCTAACTGGGTATTGATTGTGCTCAAGATGTTTGTTTTAAAGTTCTCCAATAAGTTTCCTAACTCAGTTATGGTGACAGTCCCTAAGATTTGTTTTGTATTTATGCTAAAAGGATATCTTGGTCCTTTGCATGTTTTAGATTGTCCTCTTGAGTATCTTCTACAGTAATCTACAATATCTGCAAAAGGATTTTGGTGTACATCACCTGAACTCAACAAGTTTAAAACTTCTATGCAGTCATCTCTAATACCTTTCAAGAATATAGTTCTTACTACAGTTGGGTCTTTGGTGAATAGTTTTGATTTCTGATAGTTGTATAAGAACCTTTCTAAGTAGTCTTCAGGGCTTTCATATTTTGTTTGCTGCATTTTAAAAATGTCATTTTTAGCATTATCCTTACAATAGTCTTTGTATTTCCGTAAAAATGTGTCTTTCATCTGATCCCAAGAGAGGATTGTATTTTCTCCTAAGCTCATGAACCATCTTAAGGCTGAATCTTTCATTGTAGCAGGAAAGAGATTAAGTTTTTGGGCATCGTTTGAGTAGTTATAGCTTCTACATAATATGTCAAACTCGAATAAAAATAAATATGGACCTTCAGTTGACATACCTCTAAAAGTGGGTAACAATGATAGTGGGATATTTTTCATGTTGATGTTTCTGGAAATATCCAAGATTGGAAACCCAAAATTCTCAGTCTCTGTGGCTACATTTCCTTCTTCTTCTACCATTATACTGATAGATGGTTCAGAAACTGGATTTTGTATGTCTCCTAAATGTTCAACAGATTCACGTTCTGCCTACCCCAATGTTGATTCTTCCGTTTTAGGTTCTCCTTCTAGATCCTCACTGGATCCCCTTGAATTTTCTCCCAATGGAATGTTTCCTACACCAGTGTCAGTTGGGTTAGTGGCGGGGGGTTGTTTTTGAATCTTTAGATCTTGCAAATCTACCCTTGTTATCTCTATATCTATGCATAAAATGGAAATTTTATTCTTAACTGAATTGAAATCCTAATTCTATCTAGAAGGTAAGAAGGCAACCTGTCTTCGGAGAACCCCACTCTAGTGGACGCATGGCTCTTCACTCACGTCTTAAATGTTTTATCCTCCTCCCTCAAGAAGTCTTTAAAAACATTCAAAATTTATGCAAACAATCTAAGCTAAAAATCACTTCCTACCGTTTGCAACTCCCTGGCAATGGCGCCAAAATTTTGTGTTGTTTATATGTTTAGTATAATTCACTCATTAATTATCAATCCTAGATTCGTAATCAACGGAGTTACAAGACACCAGTAAGAAAGGTAATTTTAATGTCATGAGTATAGAACAATTCTAGATTATGTATGCTGGAAACAAAACAAACTAGCAAACTAAAATACACTTTGGTTGTCTTTCACAGAGAGGCTATCTACTCCATTATGGCACATGCAAGTATGAGATGAAGTTCTTTTGACAGATCAACTCTGCTATCTAACCCAGAGAACTAACTATGCAACCACACTTTTGAAAGGGAAATCACACATCAATCATCAAGACATAGCATGGGTAGTCCAAAGTCAATATACTGAGTATGTTGTGGTTCACAATGTGCTACTGTGAACTTCACTAGTTCTCATTCAAATATGTCTGACTACTGCTGCCAACATTCATGTCTATGAAACAAAATCAAATTCATAAAAACAAAGCATATGAAAAACAAAGTGAATAAAGATCTCTAAGCAATCATATAATTGAAATCCTAGTCTAAACTGTACTGCTATCATCTGAAAGATTTAAAGCTTCAGCTAATATAACATTTACACTATTGAAATCAAATGCTAATACTAATCTACAAATATGATGACCTTTGTTGGGCGGTGGGCCCTTTCCACTTCAACAGGTCAGGGACTGGAGTCTACAGTAAGCTTGCTTTCAACCCACACATTACTCTTACTCAAACTTCAAAACATAGAATCAAACTATGTTAACAACTCAACTCACATTGAATCATAGACGATCAAGACATGGAGATAAATGACATCCTTCTATTAATCTTCACCCAGAATATGTTCTTCAATATGTAACGTTGCTTTACATGTTGTATTATGCTAACTCTCTACTACCTCCACCATCCTTTCCATGACTTTTTAAACAGTCTTTGTCGTGAAATACAAGGAGGTGAAATCGTTTGCAAATCAGTCAATTGTTAAATTTAATTATTCAGTTACATATTTTAAGCTTCATCCTCATGACATGAAGTGCATGAGGATGAAGCAACAACAAACTATCCTAGCATAGCCTTGCTAAAACATTTATGATCCAATAAACATCCAACAATTGTCTTGGGCACGATCTGGAGCTAAACTTGGTACATTGGGCTTCCTGTATTGGTACCGGATCGTGACAGGTAAATGGTACCAGATATGAACAGTGCACAAATTGTTGGTACCAGATCACGATAGTTTACGGCCATTGGTACCAGATCACGATAGGTGAGATTCAGTACCGGATCTGAATAGAAGGTGTGCTTGGTACTGGATTCAGACAGTGGAAATCTGGTGCACAAGTACTGGATAGATGAGCTGGTATAGGAAGGTTGGACTTATCTAGAGGTCAAAGATTATACATGGAAAATTGAAGCATTAGTACATGAAACATTTAATCTCCTAGCTCAATAAACCACAAAAATGCATGAATTAATTATACTTTACCTTATGACCTTATCAATGGCTAATGGTAGTGTTCTTTTTCATTTACCCAAGCTTAGGTAAGCCAAAAAGGTATAGATGAGGATTATAATAGGGTAGTGGGGATGTCAATTTAGAGGCTCAACACAGCTCTCCCTTTGTCCTGACAATGGTCTGACTGCTCTTCAACACCAATTCATGTTGCTCAAACATGATCTGCACCAATGGCCATATTTCTGTCATGGATTTTGAGATATCCATCCAAATTGTCTCCTTAGCGTCTGCTAGTGTTTTTCCCAAAACTGTTTTCTTTTGCAACTGCTATAGTTCTTTCTTAATTTTTTCTAATGTGTGCCTCTCAGTGTTGTAACTGGACTGGAAAGAGAATTTAAGTTTCTGGAGATTCTCTATCTCTTGTTTCAATATTTTGATTTCTGCTCCTTGTATGGTCATCTCCTCCATTGACTTTGCTATAGTTTCAAATGTTTCTAGAACTATCACTGGGGTAGCGGATGGAAGTTCTGTTTTGGTAGTTGATAATGATTTTGTTGTGCTAACTTCTGTGAGGGGAAATACACTTAGTGGAAAGACCACCATGGGAACTATCTTTTCCTTTTCCTTTACTAATCTTTCCAATTCTTCTTCCATCTCCTTGATCTGTGTGTTCTGCTCCATGATTAACTTTAACATTTCTTCTTTTTGGCCTTCTACCTTAGCTATATCTTTGGCCTATGAGTCTTTAGTAGCTAGCAATTTTAATTGTTTCCTCAGGATTCTATGTCAACATTATTTTTCTTTAGAAATTCTTCAACTACTTTAACTTTGGAGGGATCGTACCCAAGTTTAAGTACCATCTCTGCTAAAGATTTGATCCTGTTGTCATTTGAAAAACATGACACTTTCTCCAGCTTTAGTTGAGTCTGAACATTGTTCAAAGAAACTTGCAACTTTGCAGCAGTTGTGGAAGTGTTTGCCAATGTTGAGAAAATCATTTTTCCGGTTTGTCTGCGCAAGTCCATCTGGTCAGTTGAATGTACCTCTGCAACATCAATCTTGAAAGTTTACCTTTTTTAATCAGAAATTTCCTTTGGTTGATTCACCTATGCCTGCAAGAAGGCCATATGCATTCTCCCCTTTTCAGTATCAAAGGCAGAGAGTAGTCTATGTTGTGTTGTTGATGTTTGTTTCCAGAATTGATCATAGGTGTTGTTGGTCAACATCTCATTCTTTTTCTTAATAAGATTGTATTTTACAAAAATACTTAGTCTTGCGGATCCTTGTGATGGCTGAGTGGTCAAGGTGGTGTCAGTCTTCTTCTTTGATGAAGAGGTAGACATCATTTGTTGACTGCTTGAGAATAATGGTGAATGTTCTCCCTCTACTACTGCGATAGATTGAGTCTCTTCTCCCCTAGATCTGTCAGGGGTATGGATGGTCTTGGGATTTTTCCTGTAAACTCGAATATCCTCTGCTGAGACTTCAGTAAATGATGGGGAAACTTCTGTTTTGGGTCTCTTCTCTGTTGGTACCTATGGAGTAATGGTTTGTGAAAAACTAGTTGAAGGAGGTTGTTGTTATGAATCTTCCAAAGTGTTCATTTCCCACTCTGTCTCATTCATGAACTTCTCAATTTCTTGTTTGGGAACATGAGCATATGGACATATTTTATTTTTTAGCCTGGTTTATGCGATGATGTCATAAGGATCATAGTGCCATGGAAAAATGATGTTGAACTTCATCTCCTTCAAACGTTTATTGGCCATTGTCCCTACAACTCAGTTGTTACAGATGAAAGCTCCTATATGTCCCTTGATCCTCAATTGTTGTTTCTTATTGAAGGATACAAAATGAATAACATCTGAGTTAATCATTTTACTAATATATTCCAAGGAGAATATGTGCACGGGAAAATATCTAGGCAATTTGTAGGGAGCCAGCTCGCATCCATAAATTCTAATCTCTGTGTGGTTCTAGTATAGGTACGAGTGTCTGGTATTGGCGAGGTCTGAGAGATGTAGAATTCATTGGATTTCTTTGTTTATCCTTGGTTCTTGTCTGTCGCTGAGCATGCTTACCACTGGGTGGTAAAACTGATCTATGAATTGATTAAAAGTGAATTCGGGTGAATTCTTTCTTAGTAGTGACGTCCAGAATATAACCAGATGTGGTTTGTCATTCTGATCTAGATTTTGCATGGAAAATAGGAACTTTTCTGTTTGGAAAAACATGAACAAATATGCCAGTATTGAAGAGTACCAGAACATGCATTCTGTGGGAAACTTGAAAAGTTGTTCTTGAATTTTCTCGGCCAGAAAACTGTTGTAGTCAATCTGCATTGTGGCCCTTTCCTTGGTAGATAAAATAGACAGATAACCCAAGATTGGCTCATCTACCCACTCATCCGAGTAGTATCCAAGTAGACTGCAAAGAGAATAAATAATTTGATTTCCCTTTGATGAAAAAATTGATGAATGATATGGGGGATTTTCTTTGGGTAATGGGGCACTCTCAGGGAGAAAAAGCTCAAAAATCTGCGCTCTTTGGGGAAAATACAACTTTTGATACATTTCAGTTAGGATCTTAATGGTAAATGGAGAAAAGGATTTGTCTCTGGGTTTTTGCAGCATCTGGTCAATAGCTTCAGGTATGATAGTGAACAATGTCTCTCCAGAGGATAAAACAATAACTCTCTTATTGGGAAGATAGTGATCCTGGCACTTGAGGGCGAGCTCGGGAAAATGATGAATTTGGGGAAACAGATACAGAGGGAGATTGGACTCCTAGAGTCCAATCTCGTCACTCTGGTCTAAGAAATTGTCTCTGAACCATGAGTGTAACTCAAAAAAATCAAATTCACATTTGGGCTCTGAAATCAGGTAATCTTTGCTGGCCAGAGGGATCCAGGCAAGGTTGAAAGGAGGCAGAAGGAAAGGATTTTCATCAAATTATGATTGTTTGGAATTTGACGCCATCACTTCTACTGATACCTATGAAATTTAAAAAAGAAATGACGTTGACTGTAGATTCCAGGAATTAATGGATGTTGTAGATGGAAAAAGCAAAGAGAATAATGGTTTCAGAGGTGTATGGATCGTGAAGGATGAAGTAATGGCAAAAAAAAACTGGATTATCTGGGTAAAATGGGTATCCTTTGGAGGCGCAGGGGACAGGTCAGTAGGCTAACAGATATATTTTCCTGTATTAGTTATCCAATGGGTACCTCGGGTATGAGGTGGAAGGTGAAGGATGGGTGAGGGGTGCATGAGGATGATGTGGAAGGCGGTGATTGGAGGATAAGTGAATGGGATATAACATGTGATGGGTGAGTGTGGGAAATTACATTGGAGAAGTAATGAGATATGACTTATAAACAGTGGTAGTGGAGTGTGATGTCATGGGACAACGATGATAGTGGGTTGTGATGTCACGGGATAGTGGTCATATGGGAAAATGGTATGGTGGATTACTCAGAGGGGGGGTAGGTGGTAACTGGTTTAGAGAAAAGGGGGTCTGAGTTAACACAATGGTGACACATCAGGATGAGACCCACCGGGGAATACCACCAAATCAACCCCCCCCCCCACTCCCTGCCATTAAAGGTAGAATGGCCAGGGGGGTACGATATTACTTGTCAGTCGTCGATCTGAGCATCGTTTTCTCAACCATAGATCTCGACACATTCTTTAACCATGGGGAACAAATCATATTTCATTGTGGAAACTTAGGATAGTGCCATTTTGTGGGTTTTTTGCGCAGCTCCCTTTTCATTTTTCCACCAAGGGGTTAGAGCACAACCTTCTAACATCAAAGAAAATATCCTCACCCAACTTTGAGATTGTTTTATTGAAAGGAAAGACAACTAACCTATATTATAATCTATTTACCTAACACATTTAACCGAGATTAGATTGTTGGGATAAAAATCACTCTATCCTCGGGGTATTTGATCAAGTTTAAACAATTTGATCAAATTTATTCACTAATCCTATCATCATAAATTCAAAAATACTTGACCATGGTTAAACTGTATGGATCAAGCCATTATTATTTCATGGGGCCTTATCCATTTTTCTTTTATGATCTCTTTTATTCTTTTTCTTTTCTTTCTTTTTTCTTTTCTTTTGGAAAATTATTTGCAAAATGAAATATTATTTACAACCAAAATACAACAAGAGTACAAATTTCCAGTCACCGGTTGATCCTATGAAACATACGTTTATAACAGTGGCTCCACCTACGGATGGTGCTCTCTCTGCGAGGTGCCAAGAACCTTCTTCCTGATGTCTATACAGATTTTCTCCATTGCTTATTTTGCTACCTAATTTGTTTTTATTTTGAGAATTTGGTGGCACTGCCTGGTGGCTTAGGGCCTTCTCTGCAGGATTCAACCATCTGATCAACATCACCTACACATAAATTGAGTTTAAAAGAAATGGTTTGTACAGTTGAAATGGATTTATGAGATCTTTAATGGGGTGGAAGATAATTCTTCAATATCCTGCCATTCACAGGTCGACCTGGCAGGTCTATTCCATCATTGTCTTTGAGAAAACATGTGTTATTTCCTCTAAATGCATGAATGATATAAGGGCCTTTCCATAAGCTATAAAAAATTCTATGTTTACCGTTATCCTCATTTATGGAATCCCACTTCAACACCAAATCCCCCAACTCAAAATCTTTCTCTTTAGTTCTTTGTCATAAATATTTTTGATACCTTCTTGGATAACCTAAGCCTTGTTATACACTTCCTCTCTAGACTACTGCAATTGGATCATTTGATTTATTCTTCTTTGGGTATCATTTGGCTCTGCTTTCACTTCCTGCAACAGTTTCATGACAGGGACCCCCAACGAAGAAGGAAAAAATGCCTCAGTACCATATACCAACTGGTATGGGAATATACCAATTGATCATTTGGTGCTCAGTCTATCAGACCGGAGCTCATGAACCAACTTATTATGCCAGGAGTTCTTGTTCTCTTGTAGCATTTTCTTAATGATATTCACTAGACTTTTGTTTTAGGACTCAACCAACCCATTTCCTTGAGGATAATAAGTTGTTGAGTGTCCCAAAGTAATGTGGTATTATCTACAAAACTCTATAAGTCTTTTGGATCTGAAGGTCGCTGCATTGTCAGTTATAATTTTCCAAGGGCATCCAAAATGAGAAAAAATATTAGTTTCCAAAAATTTAATGATAACAAAGTCAGTAGCCAGTAGCTTGCCTGCATGGTACAGCCTCGATCCACTTTGTGAAGTAGTCTGTGGCAGTGAGGATCCATTTATGTTGGCCCGAAGAGGGTGGATGTATATCTCCTATAAATTTTAAACCCCATTGTTGGAATGGAGCTTAAACCAAGATGGGTTTCATGGGGAGAGGCATAAGCTTCCTTTTACCTTTGAAAACCTGGCATTTGTGGCAAGAAGTGACTTTCTGATGAACATCAGCAAACAATGTAGGCCAGTAGAAACCAACTCTAAGAATCTTGTTAGCTATGGTCTTCCAAATTAGATGCCCACCATAGTCCCCTGCATGGAAATTATGCAATACCCCGTCAGCGTCATCCTTCAATAGGAAATTAAGAAAAATACCTCTAGGGTCTTTCCAATAAAGGTTTCCATCTAGAATACATTATTTCAATGCTTTTAGTTTAATAAATCTGGCTTTGGTCTTAGTCAAACCAGTAGGATCTTGTAAGTTATGAAGTACAAAAATGAGGTCTGCGTACTAAGGGGAGTTTAAGAATACCTCTTTTACATTTGGAGTCGCCTTCTTTTCCTTCTCATCAACTGCAGCCAAAAAATTGATGTCTAGAGCATGAAAATTGGATTCAACCATTAGTTTGGCCAAACCCTGACCTTTGATCAGTTTAGTGGGTTTTATTTCTATGTCATATTCCAGAATAACCGCAATCCACTTTCCTCTCCTACCATCTGGATTATCCTTAGTCAGGATATCTTTTACCATGCCATTCAGAACATAGGCAATTGTGTGAGAATGGAGAATATAGACTCTGAAATATTTTGTAGCCTTTACCAGGACAAAATCTTGTTTCTCCATTATGTTGTATTTCAACGCATCATCTGTCAAATATTTTCTGAAAAATGATATGGGTTTTTCATACCCTTCACTGTTTTTCTGCAATATCATTGCTACGATGGTGTGTTCAGATGCGAAAGAGAACAAAAATAAATCTTTGGTGTAATCTGGGCTGATCAAAATCGGGGCTTGGGTGAGTGCATGTTTCACTTGCTCAAATGATTGTTTCGATTCAGTGTTCCATCTGATTTTGGTTTCCTTTTTCAACATATTTGTGATGTTCCTAAGAAGTTTGGTCAAGTTGGGTATGAATCTTCTTAGGAAAATTATTTTACCAATGAATGATTCTAACTCTTTGATGTTCCTAGGGTGTTCCACTTTCTAGATGGATTCTATTCTGTCGGGGTCTATTTTAATTCCATATTTAGAGATTATGTGCCCCAACAACTTTCCTTCCTCTAAACCGAAAAGGGTCTTCTTGGGATTCAATGAAATCCTAAAATTTCTACACTTCTCAAACACGCGTCTGAGATGTTGTAAGTGTTCCTCATCAGATATGGAGTAGACAGTCACGTCATCCAGATATATGACTATAAATATTTCAATATCGTCCACAAAAGAAATATCCATTGCTCCTTGGAAAGTGGCACGAGCGTTCATCATACCAAAGGGCATTTTCACATACATGAAGTTTCCCCAAGGTGTGGTGAAGGTTGTTTTCTCTTGGTCATCTAGATGGACAAGGACTTGGTTGTAACTCAAAAAACCATCTAGTAATGAGATCTTACTGGCCCCAACTACCTTTTGTAAGATCTAGTCCATTTTAGGCAAAGGGTAATTGTCTTTGAGGGAAATGTTGTTCAGGTTTTTGAAATCAATGCAAAGCCTGATTTCACCAGTCTTCTTCCTGGTAGGAACCAGATTAGAAACCCATTTGGAAAATCTCAAAGAGACTATAATTTTTGCATCATACATCTTTTTAATTTCCTCTTCTATCAGGGGAAGAAACTTGGGATTGATTCTCCTAAGTTTCTTCCTAAAAGGTTTGTGTTCTTATTTTATTGGAATTATATGTTGTATGATACTTGTGTCATAAGATTTTAAATCCTCATAACCCCAGGCAAACACATCAACATATTCCTTAAACAGTTCAATGTATTTGGATTTTTGCTCAGGGATAAAGATTTGGAAAGTTTTATCATCTTGGGTTTTTCCTCTGTTCATATGTTACACTCTTCGACCTCCTTACCACTAGATTCAATTTTAGGCTTTTTTAATACATCATTAAAATCAAACAGGTCTTCTAACAGGACCAAACCTCTAGGCAAAAATTTTTTTTTCAAATGAAAAACATCAGAGTCTTCATCATTTTTATTCACTTCATCTAAATCTACTTTATTTACACTATCATTCTCAAAAACCGATTTATTTACATTATCATCATCATCCTCTACATCTTTATTTGTACATTCGAAATCATTCTTGCACTACAGGAAGTCTTCAATTTGATCATCATTGCCAAATACCTGATAGTATCTGATGTTATATGAGATGAATGGTAAACACTTCACCTCTACTGTGTATTGGCTATTTGGTTTGAAAGGAATTTTTCATGTAACTGTTGATGTGGCCAATCTGTCTGCCAATATGTTCTGGCCCCTGGGCATTACCTGTAGGTCAATTTCAGTAAAACATTCTAAAAAATATAAAACAACATTCCTATAGGTTTTGAGTCTAGGATTATTAGCTGAATACTCACCTTTAATTTGTTTAATGACCAGTTCAGAATCACCCCTTACCATAATAGTTTTGGCACCAACCTTCTTCAATAGTTTCAGGCTGAGCATCAAAGCTTCGTACTCATCTATGTTGTTAGTGAACTGGAAATTCAGTTTGTAAGAGTGGCTTTCTGAATACCTTGATTTGTGATTATGCAACCAAACTCCAACTCTAGCTCCCTCTTTTCTCACAGCTCCATCAAAATCCATACTCCATAAATCTATTGGTAGTTCATCACTTTATACTGTTACAACATTCTTTACCTCAATGATTTATTTATCTTCTATAATGTCAAGTGTTTGATAGTGAAAACGACTCTTCCTCTTTCCCTTAAATAGGTATTCATTGAAAAGAAATGATTTCTTATCATATTTCATGCATATTTTTGGGAATTGAGTCATCATTCCATCAGTTTCACTTTCGTACACCCTCTG
>ML800348.1:575367-595207 GCA_009831015.1 Picea engelmannii | reverse complement strand
TTACATCTTTGTTAGCAAACCTACATTAGTTTAAGGTGTAGGTCTTTGGAATAGGTTGAAAGGATAACTTTCCAAAGCTATCGAACAAACTTAGTATCTTGCGATAGGGAGAGTCAAATCCAATTGTTGTATTGGCTTGCTGGGATCCCCCTCTCACATAGAGGTTACGCATGAGGTCACATTTGAGTGAGCTACAGAGATTATCCCTTCGTGGCCAAAATGTTTGTAGTGGTCGTATCGTATATTGGGGGTCACTGGAAGGTATACCCACGATTATGTGTGGGAGCCTTTCAAGATGATTTCAGACTTGTTATCCTGCCCATACGTTCTGACTGGACTGTCGACTGTACCCGCCCAGGGGCTGACTATGAGTTAGTGACCTTAGTAGCCACAATCTTTAGGGTCTCACACAAAGTGATGGTGAAGGGAAGTCTCACTGTACCTGGAACAGACGTTGGTCAAACTCACTCGGGCTCCTTGGAGGGTAAATCCACAATTATTGCGTGGAATCTTGCACCAAGGCGTAATTATGTTAAGTAGGTTGCCAACGTAATGGATCCACCTGCTCTATCCCCACCCCTTCCTATTTTGATCTCGCGACATTGAATTTCATCACCAACTAGTGGTTTCATAATAGGAAGGTTTGTTTGATTGATTGCTTCTCAGATTCATAGCATGTGTTGTTTGTTTTACTTAGTGGACCTTAGGTCGAGTCAGTGTTAATGGCATCCAATCCTGGGAGTACCAATGGAGGAACCCCTTCTCCTGGGGAACCCTATACTTTTCCTTCATTTGGAAACTTTGGTCCTCCATATGTTGCCACACTGAGTCATCCAGGACTCACTATTGCATTACCAGTTTGGTTGTTCCCCACTCCGGTGATCCCGAATCCTCCCAATGTTTCAGTTTCACCTAATACTTTGGATGTCAATACACCACCCACACATCAACCTCATGCCAAATTTTCCCCTTCTTCGTCTATCAATTCTCCTTCCATTTCTCCTTCTTCACCCAGATAAATATCTAAAGAAAGTAGCCAGGTTGATCAGAAGAAGAAGAAACGGAAAGAGAAGAAGAATAAGAACCCGAAAAGGACAAAGGCCCCAACAACATCAGATGTTGGCTCTAAGAAACTAGTTACTGTTAATAGTACTGGCAGTGTTGATGAGGTCAACAAGATTAAAAGGAAGAATCCAAAACCCAAATTCCCTTGCAGCCTTTGTAAGGGTGACCACTTTCTGAGGGATTTCCCCAGTCTTATCCAGGTCTTAGAAATCTGGTCCTCCACGTCATCGGATTCTGTCAGTCATGTCGATGATACCCCGTCAACTAGTGATGTTCAGGTTGGTAAGAAGAAGAAAACTATCAAGTTCCCTTGCATGTTATGTAAAGGTAATCATTACTCTCACCTTTGTCCTCGCATGGATTAGGCTTCTTCTCTTTTGGAAAAACTTCAACTTCCAAAAGGTTATCGTAATCTTTCCTGTGACCCATCATTGGTTGATGGATTGGTCAATCTGGTTCCATCCATGATCAGTCTGGTTGATCAGGTGGTCAATCTAGTTTCCTCCTCGATTGAACCACAACCCCAAGTAGCTGATCCAGTTCCATCATCAATCAGCCCCACTCTTCATCAAAAGAGTGACAACAAAGTGTTCGATCTGTTTTCATCCTCGATCAATCCCATTCTCTTGTTAGAGAGTGACACCAAAGCGGTCGATCCATTTCTACCCGTCGACCCCATTCTTCCCTTGGAGAATGAAACTCAAGTGGTCGATCCATTTTTTCCATCGGTCGATTCCATTCCTCCATTGAGGAATGTCAAAGTGACTGATCCAGTCCCTTCCTCGGTTAGTCCCACTCTTCCCCTGAAGAGTGCCAAAGTGGTCGAGCTAGTTTCACCATCAGTCGATCCCATTCCTCTATTGAGGAATGTCAAAGTGACTGATCTAGTCCCTTCTTCGATTAGTCCCACTCTTCCTATGAAGAGTGCTAAAGTGGTCTATCCAAGTCTACCATTGGTTGATCCGATCGAATCATCGGTCGATCCTACTCCCCTTCTAGATAGTAAACCTGATACTGCCCATGTTTTTCTCATTAATACAGACTCTACCATGTCGGAGGGCATTCCTCCTTCTCCTGTGAAACCCCCTCCAAGCACTGAAGCCATCCTTTTTGATTGGGGTGCGTTAACTGGACCTTGTCTTACCTCTCACATTCCTTTCCAGATTATAGTACAAGTTCATGGTCGGGACGTTACTCAAATGCTGATCGATGAAGGTGCATTCATTAGTATTTTGTCTTATGTTGCTTCGTATGCTTTGGGTTGTCCGTAGCTTGCACCAGTTACACAGAATTTGTTAGTTTTTAACAGAAGAACTAGTCAACCTTTAGGGATCCTTCCTCAGTTTCCTATAACTTTGGGAGGCAAAACTGTCTTTATCGATGTCATGGTAGTCCGAGACCCCCTGGATTTCTCTTTAATCCTTGGGCAAGATTATGTCTATGCCATGAAAGCTATTGTATCCACTCTTTTCCATGTGATATCTTTTCCTCACAATGGAAGAATTGTGACTATTGATCAACATTCATTCATCGGCCCTGACTGGGTTACCTCCCTAAGTGGTTCTTATATGCAGACAGTATCACCCTCGCCGCATGTCAATTATGTGGTGTTGTCTCCCATGATTTCAACTTCTTATGCTTTGGATCCGGTAGTTGACATGGTGATCTCTTTGGTAGGGTTATTGGAGCCTAATCTCCTTACCCCTGTCACGACCCTCGACATGTGTTCCTTCCAGAGTGATTCTCTTCCATCCGGGGAAGATCTCTTGGAAGCCATGACCACGTTTTATCCCTTGACATGGTACCCTTCCAGAGCATTATCCTCTCGGAAGCCATGATAAAGAAGCAACCATGAGCATAGTTTCTCTTCTCTGTGGAAAGCTCGTTAAAAAATGAAACAAAGCCCTTGAGAATAGTTCTTTTCCTGTGTCAAGCTCGTTCAAAAAATGAAACAATCACCTCTCTTGAATCTTCTTTTCATCCACCCTTATCCTTCAATGAATGAATTGAAGCTTGGAGGGCATGTCTCCAGCCTTTGATGATCTTTCTGGAGTTAAGCCACTAGCTTTCAAGCTGGGGACATACTGAGCTTAGTCTTTGTTCTTTCTCATGCTCGTAAAATACATGACAATGCATCCGGGTAGACTTTTATCTCTTTTTAGGACCTGTATGGATACACGAAAAAGGAACCCCCTGGAGTCTCCTTTAAGATCTTTTCGGACTCTCTAAACATGAAAAGATTGTCGAGTGATCCTGCTTCCTTTTCCACTCGTTAAACGGTTTGAAAGGGTGTCTTTCGAGTGATAACTTATCTCTTTTTCGGCCTTGCGAAACTACCATTAGAAAAAAGGACAACACTAGAGTCATCTTTAAGTTCTTTTCAGACTCTCTAAACATGAAAAGATTACCGAGCGACCTTGTTCTCTTCACGCTCGTTAAAGTATTTGAAGAAAACATCTGTTGAGTGATAGTTTATCTCTTTTTTGGTCTCGTCAGACTACTTTATGAAAAAGGAACTGAGAGAGTTCTCTTTTAAGTGTTTTTCCAGACTCTATAGTCATGAAAAACCTTAGAGTTTTTTGTCTCTGGACTCACTAAACAAAACATCGACAGGCCCATACGGGACCGAACCCTTTCTTCTTCCAGTTCATTAAACAAAGGAAGAGGAACTTAACGAAGGTGAGTTTTATCGAGCATGTGTTATCCTCCTTGATCTCGTTAAATTAAAAAGAGGTACTCGTCTATCTAGATGGGGGAAAATTTGAAAGAAGCAAGCCAAGCAGTTTCATGAGAACATTACCAAGTAATTCTTAAAGTCACCTTGAACATGACACTTTGTATTTGCACGCATTTCAATTCACTGAACCTCTGCATTGAGCCAATCCTTTGAGTTTCCTTTACTCCTTTGGGTCACTTGACGTAAGTCACAACATCCACTACATCATCAAGTTTTGGTCCATATCATGTTTCTGCTATTGTGCCTCAGTGTTCAAGGGAAGTATCTACCTCGAGAGTCAGCCATCACAAATATCTTGTCTCAATACCCATGTCATTCCATGTTCATTTGATCTACCAATTACATCTCTATGTCCGTTTCGTGTTGTTGATGGGGGATACATCAAGGCCCTCCTTCAACGAGCCTATTCCTATCGACTTCAACACATTATCTAGGAATTAGACTTAGAAACCAGTTAGTACTTTGGGACCTGCATGCCTCAATGGCAGGCCTCCTCACATCCGACAACAAATTTACATCATTGACCTATGATTGTATGATTCCATGGATGTTAGACTTCATATCATCCATTCACATTCATTGGAATGTACTAGAGTACCTTGGGAATCATTAACATTAATGGTGATTTCCCCTGCATTTGTTAACGGTTTACATCATTGACCGGTAATCAAGTGGTTTCTACCATGTTCGACATCAGGACATCTATTCACATGGTTAGATTCATACTACATCAGGATCGGTAAGAAGACCCTGGGTTGAGTGATCACTTTGATATGTACTTTGCCCAGGTTGCGAAGGAGCTTCTCTTGAACAATGACACATATACTGTTACATAGATCCACTTTGTATTGGTCATGGCTATGTCTTGTCATCTCATAGATCCATCGTGTATTCTTCATGGCTATGATCAGTTCAGGTCATGGGAGTATAGATCCACAGTGTATTTCCAATGGCTATACCTTTTTATCAATACAATTATGCATCCGCAGTGTATTTTATGGTGGCCATATCTTGCAAGTCTTGATCACCCAAGCATAGGTATGCCTGCCTTGGGTTTGAAACCTGTCATAATATTTGTTGGATGTTTGTGTGCAACTTTTTTCAGGTTCTCTACGTCTATGCCCTTTCTTGAAAGTCTACAAAGAATTTTAGTTATCAGTTCCTGTCTTCTAACTTCATACTTTGGGGGGAAATCTGTTACACATAAAAAATACTCACTTTGATAGTGTCACAAGTGTCATCATCACAAAGGTCGCAAGTGTCGCATTTTTCTCACAAGTGTCGCAAGTGTCAGGGAAGCATACTGCCATGATTCCTATGTCGTGCCTGTAAACGACATCAGGAGGACACTTGAAACACCTCAAACATTTGATTTGGAAGAGGAGAAATGAGTCAGCGGGCTTATAAACCTTTTGCTATCTGAAAGAACCCCAAAAATTGAGTCATCTTTAAGTCCTTTTCAGACTCTCTAAACATGAAAAGATTACCGATCGACCTTGTTCTCTTCACGCTCGTTAAAGTATTTGAAGAAAATGTCTGTTGAGTGATAGTTTATCTCTTTTTCAGTCTCGTCAGACAACTTTACGAAAAAGGAACCGAGAGAGTTCTATTTTAAGTGTTTTTCCAAATTCTATAATCATGAAAAACCTTCAAGTTTTTTGTCTTTGGACTCGCTAAACAAAACATCGACAGGCCCATATGGGACCGAACCCTTACTTCTTCCAGTTGATTAAACAAAGGAAGAGGAACTTACCAAAGGTGAGTTATATCGAGCACATGTTACCCTCCTCAAGCTCGTTAAATTAAAAAGAGGTACTCGTCCATCTGGATGGGGGAAAATTTGAAAGAAGCAAGCCAAGCAGTTTCTTGAGAACTTTACCAAGTAACTCTTAGAGTCGCCCTTGAACACAACACTTTGTATTTGTGCACATCTTAATCCGCTGAACCTCTGCACTGAACCAATCCTCTGAGTTTTTCTTACTCCTTTGGGTCACCCGACGAAAGTCACAGTATCCATTGCATCATTGTGTTTTGGTCCATGTCATGTTTTTGTTGTTGTGCCTCAGTGTTCAAGGGAAGTATCCGCCTCGAGAGTTAGCCATCACAAATATCTTGTCTCAATACCCATGTCAGTCCATGTTCATTTGATCTACCAATTAAATCTCTGTGTTCGTTGTGTGTTGTTGATGGGGGATACATCAAGGCCCTCATTCGATGAGTCTATTCCTGTCGACTTCAACACATTATCCAGGAACTAGACTTAAAAACCAGTTAGTACTTTGGGACCTGCATGCCTCAATGGCAGGCCTCCTCACATTCAACAGTGGGTTTACATCATTGACCTCCGATCAGATGATTCCATGGATTTTCAACTTCATCTCATCCATTCACATTCATTGGAATGTACTAGAGTACCTTGGGAATCATTGACATTAATGGTGATCTCCCTCTTTCTTGTTAACGGTTTACATCATTGACTGGTAATCAAGTGGTTTCTTCCATGTTCAACATCAAGAAATTTATCCACATGGTTAGATTTGTACTACATCGGGATCGGTAAGAAGACCTTGGGTTGAGTGATCACTTTGATATGTACTTTGCCCAGGTTGCGATGGATTTTCTTTTGAACAATGACACATATACTGTTACATAGATCCACTTTGTATTGGCCGTGGCTATGTCTTGTCATCTTGTAGATCCACTGTGTATTCTTCATGGCTACGATCAGTTCATGTAATAAGAGTATAGATCCACAGTGTATTTTCAATGGCTATACCTTTTTATCAATACAATTATGGATCCACAGTGTATTTTATGGCAGCCATATATTGCAAGTCTTTATCACCCAAGCATAGGTATGCCTGCCTTAGGTTTGAAACATGTCATAATATTTGTTGGATGTTTGTGTGCATCTTTTGTCAGGTTCTCTGCATCTATACCCTTTATTGAAAGTCTACAAAGCACTTCAGTTATCATTTCTCATCTTCTAACTTCATACTTTGGGGGGCAATCTGTTACACATCGAAATTACTCACTTCTATAGTGTCACAAGTGTCATCATTATAAGTGTCGCAAGTGTTGCATTTTTCTTACAAGTGTCGCAAGTGTTAAAGAAAGAATACTTCCATGATGCCTATGTCGTGCCTATAATGACATGAGAAGGACACTTGAAACACCTCAAACATTTGATTTGGAACAGGAGAAATGATTCAGCAGTCTTATAAACCTTTTTCCATCTGAAAGTACCACCAAAACTGAGTTTTTGGAGGGGAGCACTCCCTATACCTCTTCTAGGAGTGTTGGCGCTCCCCCTTACACTATCTGGGAGAGTTATAGTGCTGTATCAACCCTTATGGAGGAGCGCTATTCATTTCATGAGTGTTGGCGCTCCCCTAAACACTACTAGGGAGCGCTACAACACTCTGATGGCCCTTTTGAGGGAGTGCTGCCTATTCTGAGCGGTAGTTAAGTTGTTGAGATGAATGGGGGAAGGATACTTTCATTCTTGGAAGGCAGTTGGATTCGAATTCCTAGTCCAGCCATGATCTTAGGGTAGATCCTCAACTGAAGGAGGAAAATCTTTAACTTCCCCAAGGATATCTCAAGTGGTTAAAACCTCTCCAAGGCTATATAAGCAAGATTTCTCATGGTGAAAGGGGAATGGAAAGGGAGAATCAAACAAAACTTATGATCTTATAAGTGGAGCTGGAATAGAGATGTTTTGAAGGAAAGAGACCTATAATCTCATAGGGAGCAATCGGTGAAGCTATCATCATTCGGATCGTGGATCTTTTGAGCAAGGGGTAGATAAGGAGGACTTGACGAAACTGCTGCAATTCATCTATGGCTGTAAGCAATGTTTTTTCCTCATTAATATAATTTGCTTGGCCTGTTTCTTTCTAATTCATTTTCAATCTTACATGAATTTGTCTCTTTAGTAGATAGACCTATTTCGAACTAATCTTGATAGAGTAGGAAGTAGTCATACTTTGTTTGTCCACAGGGCTCATCGAGGAGCGAAATATTGGAGCTCAACTCAGAGCGTGCAGGGACAAACACCAGTAAAAGGTACTTCTTTTCTCCTTCCTCCTCACACACTAGTCCACCTAGATCTAAAAGGAAGTCAGTAACCATGATAAGCACTTTTTGTCTTAGAGTTAAGATTCTAGCTCTTTGAGGAGATCTACCTGTCTGCAGGGAGATTTTCCTTCAACAATTATATCATTCTCAAAGGCCTATTTTTCTGTTTCATCTTCCTCCTCATTCACCTTTGTTTGTGAGAGGAGAAAAATCTCTTGTTCTTCCTGAGTCATAAAAATAGAGTCATCATCATGGATGCCCATGAGGTTTATGTGAGTATCATCCAAATCATCGATTACCTCCTCCCCATCATCAACGTAGTTCTCTTGAAGTGGTGGTATAATCTGTTGATTAGGCCCCCTTTGCTCTCTTTGATCTCTTGGATCTCTCTGATCCCTCTATCTGATCTGGGGAGGGTTCCTTCTGAGGTTTGGATTTCTGATCTGAGGGGATGACTGATTTTCCCTGGGTTTATTCAT
The DNA here is from genome assembly GCA_009831015.1 of Picea engelmannii. Classification (NCBI taxonomy): domain Eukaryota; kingdom Viridiplantae; phylum Streptophyta; class Pinopsida; order Pinales; family Pinaceae; genus Picea; species Picea engelmannii. The sequence continues at coordinate 586,846 of ML800348.1, read as the reverse complement.
GTCAGTGATGGTTATTATTTACATCATTCTTTCCATATTTATGAATATGGAATCTAATTTGGCATTTGAGGAAGACGTGGAAGGCTCCTCTTTGATTGTAACCCTTCTCTCACTTCTTTGCCTAGCTCTTCTGGCTATTAGATTTTCTTCTATGCTTACTGCACTTTTTTGCATCTCTTCTAGAGTGAAAGAATTCCTTTCCCTTAGTTGATATGACATATGAGCATCAAATCCATCAGGGAACTTTATTAAAGCCAAACCTTGTGGGGGTTTAATATCAGTTGGAATTGTGTTATAAATATTGTTGAAACAGATGCAATAATCCTGCACCGTTTCCCCTTGATTCTGTTTGATATTCTCATATTCTGATAAAATCTGGAGAGGATTTTTATTTACCTCCCATATGCCAAGGAAACTCTGATGGAAATCAACAATGTCAACTATGGTAGCATGGCATAGCTCTTTAAACCAATTTTTTACTTCTCCTGTCAAACTTTGTGCTAAAAGTCTCATATGGACATCTGCCTCATCAACTTCTTGCAAATCAAAATAGTCATTCATCTTATCAAGATGTTGTTGTGCATTTAGAGGACCAGTACCATCAATCTGAGGAAGTATGGTTTGATAATCCTGAGGCATGGCATGTAAAGGAACATCCAACACTAAGGGAGTATATCTTGCTACCATGATTGGTGGAGGAGGTTGAACAAAAACTTGTGTGATTGGAGGGGAAGTAACAGACAAAGTAGAAGAGGTAGGGCCAGGGGATGTAGAGTGAATTATTTTATGTTTGATGGAGGCAACCATAATAGTCAGGGTAGAAAGTTTTACAGACTGTTGAAAGTGAGCTTAGTACAACACCTGATCAAGATTTGTTACTATCTCTTCTAACTTGTCGAATTCTTGTAGGAAGCGTTGATCAAATTTTGTTCTGGGAGAAAGTATTTCAGGTGTTCTAGGTTGCATGATGGTTTGATCTAGGATTGTCTCACTTACAAAGATGTTTGATTTGGTTCTAAAAAGGCTTTGATCAAAGGATATGTCAAACTCGAGATCTTGGATGGCAACCAGCTTCTTTGGGAGAGAATTGGACCTATGAAGAGGATTGTGACTCCTGGAACCTTCTACAATATTTTTCTTTTTGAGTAAGTTCTTTGGATCTTCTACTACCATCGCAAGTTTTGGATCGGGGTGAGACCTAGTGTAAACTTTTTTAGGAGCCAAAATTTTTAATTTTTTAAGAAATATTTAAACTAATATATACAAACTTTAACAACCTCTAAACATTATCTCTTTATAAGTTTAGACTTTATGATTAGTTCGGAAATAATTTTTATTTATCTAGGGAAAATAAATCATAGGATGGAAAGTTTGTTCAGTTCCCCAGTACGGTCGCCATTATGTTATCACTCTGTAAATTCACAGAGGTTGTCGAGAGGTAGAATAAATTTATCAGAGGTAACTTTATCCAACCACTTTGAAACTGGGATCTAGCCCATCCAGTTTCAGATATTAGGCTAGTTAAATAAATAGGACTGTATTGTTTTGTTTTATAAAATGGATGAAATATTTCTTACGCATCCATTGGGCTATGGGGTTTGTGTTAAGGTTTGAGATCTGAGAAGAGATTTTATAAGGTTTATTCATAGGGATGGATAATTCCATTGTTGAATCCTTTATAAATTAAAGTGATGGATAGAAGAAATAGATGAGAAAATAAACTATAATAAAGAAGAATTCAAGAATTTATCCATCACAATATCATAAGACAAACATTTAGATATTTAAAATCTAGAAACAGAGTATACAAAGATAAATTATGAAACTTTAACTTATTTTAAATGATCAGATCTAGAAAACACAATGATAACAAAGGAAGATAAACCATTCAATAAAGAGGAGTAAACATCACCAACAGTTAACATGCAAGAATATCGTGAATCATCCTTTTTAATACTGGTAGATCTCTTGAAAAAGATTACAGTGATTACAACTTACTTGGGTGTAAAGATAAACCCTCAATACTTCGAAGTTTGAAGTATATATAGAAAATATTACAATCGATCTTGTCATTAATGATGAGGACATGGTAAAATCGAAATCTAACTAATTAGTTAACAAAATACAAAATTGTAGGAACTACTAATGATCTGTTTGATTCTTTGTATTGATTTCGAGGAAGGTTGTTGGCGAGTCATCAACTTGACTTTGACTTCTCTACATGCTGACTTGGATTGTACACCTCATCACTTACTCGATCAGAGTGCACAGATCCTCCCATCTCTTTTGACTGGGAATGTTGTCTATTAGTAACCTTCCGTAGACTTGATCCATCTCTGTATATTTGGCGAAAGTTGGCTTGGTGATGAAAATATACTTGATTTCATGATGGATACCGAGGTCCAACTGGAAGGTCTCTAAAATTACTTTGCCTATTATGCTACCCTATATTCCTGAAAACTTGGTGCTATCCTTTGACACCATGGTGATCTTTTGTTTGTAGTCGGAAAGAGTCATCAACTTATCATTTAGAACCATTAAACTAGGAAGACCTTTCTTTTGCAAAGCTTCAATCTTACTTAAGAATCTATGAACTTTGCTATCCATGTTCTGGGCTCTCTCCTCCAATTGTAACATTAGTCCTCTCTTGGTCAGAACTTTCTTAACCTCAAGGATAGTTTATGTCCTATCCTCAATTTCCAGTCTTTCCAGCTCCTCTTTAGTCTTTGAATTTAAAAACTTGATGATTTCATTTGCCTTTGTGGACATTTCTCCTAGCTCTCCCTTTGTTCAGTCAATGTATTTCCTTCTCTTCAACACCATTTCATGTTGCTCAAACATGATATGCACCAGTGACCATATTTCTATCATGAATTTCGAGATATCCATCCAAATTTTCTCCTTGGCTTCTACTAGTGTTTTTCCCAAAACTATTTGCTTCTGCAGATGTTGTAGTTCCTTATAAAGTTTTTCTAATGTGTGCCTCTTAGTGTTGTAACTGTCCTAGAAATAGAATTTAAGTTTTTGGAGATTCTCTATCTCTTGTTTAAGTATTTTGATCTCTTCTCCTTGTATGGTCATCTCCTCCATTGACTTTTCTATAGTTTCATATGTTTCGAGAACTGTCACTAGGGTAGCTGATGGAAGTTTTGTTGTGGTAGTTGTTGATGCTGTCATTGTGCTAACTCCTGTGAGGGGAACTGCACTGAGTGGAATGACCTCCATGGGAATTGTTTGTTCGTTTTTATTTACTAATATTTCAAATTCTTCTTCCATCTCATTGACATGTGTGTTTTGATCCATGATTAACTTTAACATTTATTCTTTTTGGATTTATACCTCAACTATCTCTTTGGCATGTGAGTCTTCAGTAGATGAAAATTTTCATTGTTTCCTCAAGGATGCTATGTCAACATTCATTTTCTTTAGCATTTGTTCAGCTACTTTCACATTAGATGGATCATAGCCATTTTTAAGTACTAGCTCTTCTAAATATTTGATCCTGTTGTCCTTTGCAAAATATGACACTTTCTCCAGCTTTAGTTGAGTCTGAACATTGGTCAGAGAAACCTGCAAATTTGCAACAGTTGTGGAAGTGTTTTCCAATGTTGAGAAAATCATTTCTTCGGTTTGTCTATGCAAGTCCATCTGCTCAGCTGGATGTGCCTATCCAACATCAAACTCGAAAGTTGACCTTTTGTAATAACAAATTTCCTTTGGTTGAGGCACCTCTGGATGCAAGAAGGCCATATGCATTCTCCCCTTTTTAGTATCAAAGGCGGAGAGCAATCTATATTGTTCTTTTGATGTTTTCTTCTAGAATTGGGCATAGGTGTTGTTGGTCAACATCTCATTATTTTTCTTAATCAGATTGTATTTTTCAAAAATACTTAGTCCTACGGATCCTTGTGATGGTTGAGTGGTCAAGGTGGTGTCAGTCTTATTCTTTGATGAAGAGGTAGACATAATTTAATGAATGCTTGAGAATAATGGTGAATGTTCTCCCTCTACTATTGTGGTAGATTGATTCTCTTCTCCCCTAGATCTGTCAGGGGTATGGCCAGTCTTGGGATTTTTCCTATAAACCTGAATATCCTCTGCCGAGACTTCAGTAACTGATGGGGAGACTTCCTTTATAGGCCTCTTCTCTGTTGGTACCTGTGGAGTAATGGTTTGTGAAACACTTGCTGAAGGAGGTTGTTGTTCTAAATCTTCCAAAGTGTTCATTTCCCACTCTGTCTAGTTCATGAACTTCTAAACTTCTGGTTTTCGAACATGACGATATGGAAATTTTTTATTTTGTAGCTTGGTTTCTACGATGGTGCCACAAGGATCATAGTTCCATGGAAAAATGATGTTGAACTTCATCTCCTTCAAATGTTTATCATCCATTTCCCCTGCAACTCGATTGTTACAGATGAAAGGTCCTTTCTATCCCTTGATGCTCAGTTGTTGTTTCTTCTTGAAGGCTACAAAATGAATATTATCTTAGTTAATCATTTTCCTAGTATATTCCAAGGCGAATATGCGCATAGGCAAATATCTAGGCAATTTGTAGGGAGCCAAATCACACCCATAAATTCTAATCTCTATGTGGTTCTGGTATAGGTACCAGTATCTGGTCTTGGCGAGGTCTGAGAGATGTATAATTTGTTGGATTTCTTCATTTATACTTGGTTCTTGTCTTCCGCTAAGCATGCTTACCACTAGGTGGTAAAAATGATCTATGAATTGATTAAAAGTGAATCTCGGTGAATTCTTTCTTAGTAGTGACGTCTAGAATATAACCGGTTGTGGTTTTCTATTCTGATCTAGCTTCTATATGGAAAACATGTATTGTCTATTTGGAAAAACATGAAAAAATATGCTAGTATTGAAGAGTACCGAAACATGCCTTCTATAGGAAACTTGAAAAGTTGTTCGTGAATGTTCTTGGCCAGAAAAATGTTGTAGTCGAACTGTATTGCAGCCCTTTCCTTGGTAGAGAAAATAGATAGATAACCCAAGATTCGCTCATCTACCCACTCATCTAAGTAGTATCCAAGTAGACTGCAAAGAGAAGAAATAATTTGATTTCCCTTTGCTGAGAAAATCAATGACCGATATGGGGGATTTTATTTGGGTAATGGGGCACTCTCAGGGAGAAAAAGCTCAAAAATATGCGCTCTTTGGGAAAAATACAAGATACATTTCGGTTAGGATCTCAATGGTAAAAGGAGAAAAAGGATTCAGCTCTGGGTATTTGTGGCATCTAGTCAATGTCTTTGTGTGTGATAGTGATGCAGGAGCATCATAAGCAGCTAGCCAAGCAAGCATAAAGGTGAAAGACAACAGGAAAAGCACCAACACATGTTTTTGAAATGTTTTGAAAAGTTAATGAAGTGGATATTAATGTGATAGCTGGGGAAAGTGTACTTACATTTATATCTTAGATGTTGTAAACAGATCTTGAGAACTGCTCTCATCTATAGAATGTGAAGGCATTTATACACAATTAATGAAAGTAGGTAGATTTGAGTTCATAGATTAGACAATTTAGAGAGTAGGAAGGAAAACGGATATAGACACCCTTACCCTTGTATCATTGTAAGATAGATGATCATTAGAATGGAAGAAGAGATATTTTTTATAAGCTGTTGAGCTATAGCAGAGAACTGTAGAGAAAAACCCATGTACAGGAGCACTTGAGTTAATATATGAAGCTTTGACTCAACTTTCATGGTGTTATGATGCTTATTGTTTAGATTTGTTGAATGGTATGCTTACAGTTGTTTTATTCTCTTTGTTTATGCATTTGGTTCAATGTTGCGTTGAATGTGTGATTTCATGTTAAGTATATGAATTCTGAGAAAGGAGAAGAAAGAGTTTCAATTGTTTCTCATCCTAAGAGTTCCTGCAAGGAGTACAGTGAAATGTCCGCAAGGTGTGCATTGACAAGAGTCTGAGTTTTATCTCAGAAAGCTCAAGAGATATATTTTTGTTCTCATTTCCCGCGGAAGTGTAGGTGAGGCACATAGTCATGCAATGTGTGCGTAGGCTAGTTGAAACCTTAGAAGTTGTCAACTAAGGTGAAGGTGGAAGGACTGTTGTTGCAAAGAGTGCACAGAGTCGAGGACTCAAATAACCAGAGGTTATTTGAACGATTGTCGCAAGGAGTGCGAGAAGAATTCCTTTTGGAGACATGAGTTTGCAAGTGAAATCTTAGGAGGGTTAGTACCTTTGAAGAGTTCAAAGGGAAACGGGGAGTGAAATCATCGCAGAGAAGTTAATTTCAGTGGAAGGACACCAAGTCAGCTTGGCTAGAGATTCTGGAGGAGTGAATTGGGCGGTCAAAATTCTCCCAGGAGAACTCAAAAAATCACGTGAACCATTGGATCTCACAGATCTGTGAGAAAGTTAAGACTAAGTGCCTTTCAACATTCATAAATCGCAGGAGGAGTAACGACCATTGGATGAGAAGCATCAGAAGTCGTTGATCTTGTGCTCGAAATATGATATTTTAGGTTTCATATTTTGGAGTGGCAAGTGATTTTGGAGTCATTGCATCGCAAACTCTTGGTACACGAAATCGCGCCAACCATTGGATCAGGGGAGGTTCACAACCATTCATCCCCTTTGAAGTGAAACATTAGCATTTCGGTATTTCAGGGTTCGTCATACCGGGAATCCTGATGACAAGGAACCAATACCTTAGCATTGAAAATTCCGAAGTCGCGAAATACGACGTGCCTGTGGTGTGAAACATCGACATTTCGATATTTTTGGGTTCATTATACCGGGAATCCTGACGACAAGGAGTCGGGACATAGTAGAGTGAAAATCCTAAAGTCATGAAATGCGACAGGACTTTGGTGTGGAATTTCAGGATTTCGACGCTTTGGGTTTCTGGGTTTTGGGAGTTGAGAGGTAGAGTTGCATGGTCACACAACTCCCGAAATCGTGAAAAGGAAAAATCCGAAAGGTGGGTCCTAAGAATTTTTCAAAGGGTACGTGCGACAGAAGTCAAAGGGGTGGTCAAGCTTTGGGGAAAATCCTGAAAGACCTTCGATCTTGCCAAAGGGGGCGAATTTCAGAAACTGGGAAATGATAAGGAAAGAGGAACGAGTGATGGTCATTCACTCAAGTCCCGAAAAGCTGAAATAAGTGGCAAAAAGAGGCGTGTGTTTAGCGCATTTGAAGGAGTCAACCCTCATTGATGTTTCAGGTTTTGGAGGTTGAAGAGGCAAGGGGCTCGACATCAGGATTCGCGAAATCATGAAATCTGAAATCCTGAAAGGGAAAAAGCTGATCACATTTACTGGTCGGTTGTGGAGTTAACGTCGATGTTTGATCACATAGGAATAACGCAAAAGGACCTGTGGAATACACCTATTTGTGTGTGTGTGAAGTATTCCTTGAGGGAAAATCAAAGAGTCAATCATACTCAGGGGAAGATTTGGAACGATCCTACGCAGATCTTGGCTCGAGGGTCGGGGGTCCTCACCAATTGTGGTATCAGAGATCAGAACAATTTCTTTTCTTTTTGTAGCAGAGAGAATAGGGGAACATTATATAGCCATGCCTCCAAGAAGAAGAGACAGTCCAATGCCAATTCCTGATCCAGCAAGAGAAAGAGAAATGCGCGAGTTACGTGCCAGGCTCGATGCTATGGAGACAACAAAGAGGCACACAGTTGACGTTGGGGATATCAGTGAGGCCTAAAGTGAAAATGAAGCTGGAAATGAAGGAGAATAAATTGTAGTCGAAGATGTTGCATATGAACGCCTATTCAGGGTTGCTGCAAGGATAGGTGCCAGAGCAAAAATGGACATTCCGGTGAATGAGGTAAACCTGGATGTTGAAGAGATTCTAGAATGGATTAGAGCTCTAGACAAGTACTTCAACTATGAGGATGATGAGGAAGACAAGAAGGTCAAACATGTCATTACTAGACTTAAAGGGCATGCAAAACTATGGTGGGATGAACTGCAGGCTGACAGACACTGCAAGGGCAAGCAGAAAATCAAAAGCTGGGATAGAATGGTTGCAAAGATGAAAGACAAATTTATACCCAAGTATTATCAAATCACTCTGTTTTGGAGGATGCAAAATTTGAGACAGAAGCTGATGTCAGTGAAAGAATACACTGAAGAGTTCTACAAGATAAACGTCAGAGCAGGTCATCGAGAAAGCAATCATGAAAAAGTTGCCAGATACATGAATGGTCTGCGGTATGACATTCAATATGAGATGATCATGATGACCATTCGAAATGTGGAAGATGCTTATCAGATAGCTCTGAAAGCTGAAGAGAAGCTGAACCAAAAGCAAGGTCAAAGAGGTCGAGGTAGAAGTCAAGCCAGATGCAAAACAATTGCCCAAGACAGAACTCAGAAATCTAAAGAAGAGGGGAATAAACCTCAAAATCAACATGAGAGAGGAGGAAGCTCACAGAGAGGGTACTATGATGATAGAAATACTTTTCCTCGAGCTAGAGGAAGAGGAAGAGGCAGAGGCGGTGAAGTAAAATTCTTTTTATGTGGAAAGATCAGACATAAATCCTATGAGTGTCCAGATAAGAAAAAAGATGGTGGTGAAACTCACATTGCGTAATCTCAAGGACAGAATGTTGAGGAAGAAGACGTTGAGAGTGGAAGATCTTTGATGATGAGGAAAGTTCTCTTGAAGCCAGAGAAGGAGGTAGAGAATCTAGCCCAAAGAAACAGTCTGTTTCAGACTGCTTGCAAAACCAAAGACAGGGTATGCAAGGTCATAGTGGACAAAAGTAGCACAGACAATATCGTATCTACATAGATGATAGAAAAGTTGGAGCTGGAGACTGTTGTACATCCAAGCCCATACAGAGTTTCGTGGCTACAAAAATGACATCAGGTAAATGCCACTAAACAATTTTTAGTTGAATTTAAAATAGGAGGATATAAGGATGAAATATTATGTGATGTCATTCCCATGGATGTTTGTCATCTATTGCTGGGTAGACCATGGAAATATGACAGAAATGTGGTTCATTATGGGAGAAAGAACACATAAACCCTAGAGAAGAATGGGAGGACGCACATGTTGCTACCGATTAAAAACCAAGAGGTGAAAATAGAGATGAGAAACACTGTACTTCTCATGAGTGGGAAGGAACTTCTTAAGGAGGTTAATAAGAAGGAAGACACACCATTTATTGTGGTCAGGAAGCCCAAAATTGTTTTGACCAGTACGAGAATAGATGATTTACCAGAAGAAATCCAGGAATTGCTGGGAGAATTTGTTGATATAGTAGTGGATGAACTACCTTGTTCGTTACAACCTATCAGGAGTATAAGCCATCATATTGATCTTATACCTGGAGCCAATTTACTGAACAAAGCCGTGTACAAGTTGACACCACAGGAAAATGAAAAAGTCAAGATACAGGTCTAGGACTTAATGGACAAAGGATTGATTCAAAAGATGGAGGCTGGAGAATGTGTACAGACTCAAGGGAAATCAATAAGATTACCATGAAATATAGATTTCCATTACCAAGGATGGATGACTTGATGGATTCCTTGAGTAGAGCAAAGTTTTTTTCAAAGATTGATTTGAAAAGTGGGTATCATCAAATTCGAATGAGAGAAGGGGATGAATGGAAGACAACATTCAAGACGAATGAGGGGATGTATGAATGGCTTGTCATGCCATTTCGCTTAACGAATGCACCCAGTACTTTCATGAGGTTGATGAACAAAGTCCTAAAGGATTTCATTGGGAAATTCGTAATTGTATATCTTGATGATATATTAATCTTCATCAAAACAGGAGCAGAACACTTGAAGCATTTAGGTGCAATAATGAGAAGATTACAACAAGAGAAATTGCTGATAAATATGAAGAAATCATCATTTATGAGGACATAACTCATTTATTTGGGTTTTGTTATCTCTGCAAGACATTCCAGGTTAGGTATGACGTGAGTGGATTTCCAATTGGAGCAGTCTTGAACCAATACGACAGGCCGTTCGCATACTTGAGTGAAAAACTAAATGAAGCAAAGATTAAGTACTCAACATATGACAAAGAATTTTATGCAATCATACAAGCACTGAAGAAATGGAGACATTATTTGGTTCCTAAAGAGTTTGTTTTGTACAGTGATAATCATGCTTTACAATTCGTGACTCAACAGGAGAAGTTGAAACAAAAACATGCTAAATGGGTTGAATTTGTGCAGAATTTTACTTTTGTGATTAAGCATATTTCTGGAACTGCTAACAAAGTTGTTGATGCTTTGAGCAGGAAATGTTTGCTTATGCAGGAATTCAGAATCAAGACTTTAGGTTTTGATAACCTCAAAGAAATGTACAAGGATGATCCAGATTTTAAAGAGGCATATGAGGCATCTGAGAATCCAGTTCTCAGGCACAGAAGCCAATGGGATGAATACATGATCCAGGATGGGTTATTATTCCGGGGTAATCAACTATGTATTCCAAAATGCTCCATGAGGGAGAATTTGCTAAAAGAAAAACACAGAGGAGGATTGGTCGGACACTTCGGTCATGATAAGACGTTCTCAAAGTTGAATGGCTCATATTTTTGGCCAGGGATGAGGATAGATGTTAAGAAATTTGTGGACAGATGCAGGATTTGTCAACACACAAAAGGGAAAAGGCAGAACACAGGGTTATATCAACCATTACCCATACCATAAAGGTCGTGGGACGCAGTGAGCATGGATTTTATATTGGGACTGCCAAGAACATAGAGAGGCTATGATTCAATCTTTGTGGCAGTTGACAGATTTTCAAAAATGGCACATTTCATACCATGCTAGAAAACCAGTGACGCAACTCATATTGCGAACCTGTTTTTCAAGGAAGTCGTCAGAATTCACGGCTTTCCAAGGAGTATCATTTTTATCGGGATACCAAGTTCGTTGGACATTTCTGGAGGACATTCTGGAAGAAGCTAGGGACAAGTTTTTCTTTTAGCTCGGCATATCATCCTCAAACAGATGGATAGATAGAAGTCGTGAACAAAATATTGGGAGATTTGTTGAGGAGCTTAGTGATAGAACACCACAGTCAATGGGATCACATTCTAACACAGGCGGAATTTGCTTATAATGATTCACTTAACAAAATCACAGGGTAGAGTACATTCCAAATTGTTATAACCCTAAAATGCACCATACAGGTTTACCTGGCATCAGGCCAACTCATGCCTCTTCCTAGCCAAAGACATGCTGAGTATTTCCTCAAAAAACCACTTAAAACAAACAACCCGCGCCCTAACTTTTCACTGGGCACGGGCAACCGCTTGCTGTCCTCTTACTGCACGCGGGTATCCGTGGGCTAGCTCAAAAAAGCCCGCGAGTACCTAACAATGCAAAAAATCAGGGAAGTTTCCGCCGAGACTCGGGGCTTTTTGTCAGTTAACTGAAACTCTCTGCCATGCATGGCCGAGAGTTCGACTAAAACCCTAGCTCTTCCTAGCCTATAAAAGGAGG
>ML800348.1:539357-567848 GCA_009831015.1 Picea engelmannii | reverse complement strand
ATGATGTACTTAATTTATATGTTGATGTTAATGTGTATATTCTTAGGTCATGTTATATATGTTTATTAAATATGCTTGATATATGTGTATGTTATAACGCTATTCATTAGACATGTATTTTTTCTGTTGATCATGATGATATACTTAATTAATTTATATGTTGATGTTGATGTGTACATTTTTAGGTCATGTTAGATATGTTTAACGTTAAATGTGCTTGATAGATGTGTATGTTAAATGATGCTTGTTAGATTTGTGTGATGACGATATTAGAAAATGATTTTCTTTTGTTTGATGTGATCACAATGATAATGCCCTATTAAATTATTAAATATGTGTGCTAGCTAATTAATGACATTTATATGTGCTAGAGGTATATATAGTTATATTATGTTAGCTAGCAAATTTAAATGTGTATTTTAGATGTTGTTTATGTTTTTTATAACATGGTTATCATCATCATTTTTATTTTTATAAATTACAAAGTTCAATATGGTTGAAAATGTAATTGTAAAATTGAAACTATAATTGCATAGATAGCTCATTATACATGTTCATTCTAACTAAAGTTCTTTTTTAAAAAACAAATTACATATGAATAAATATTATTTACCATTGTACTAATTACTCTTTTTGAATAGACTCTTCTACACTAAAAATTGTTATTATAAAAAGTTATGATCTCCAATGATAAGCATTCTATTGGCTTTAAAATTTTATGGATGCAAATCTCCCTATTGTTATTTTTGTCATTATTTCGTAAGTTGATTGTTATCATATTTTAAATTACTTCATTAATTGTGGTTTTACTCAACATTGGGTGCATACTTTTATAAATATTTTCAAAATCAATGATAAAAGTATGTAAACTAAAAAACTCTACCTTAGTTAAAAACCAAATTATCACAAAATCATGTTATAAATTTAATTTTTTAATTATAAACCACATTTTTTTGTTAATCTTACTTTTAAATCAAAATAAATGAACATAAACTCAGTTTTTGAATCATCATGTTAACATATCCTCAAAAATGTTGTACTATTAAACATGCATATCAACCATATCATTACATCTAATTATATCAACATAAAAAATAGAATTTCATATCAGATTAAAAGTTCAACTCGACATTTAACATTTTTCAGGATTTCACAATTGAAAATACTTAAAGAAGATGAAAACATTTCAAATATATGCAATGACATATAACTATGTTCAAATAACAATTGTTCCATGCAATTACAAATAATTTGAAAGACAAACACATTACATATCAAACTGACTATTAACCAACTAAAATTGTTCAAAGATTTGTTATAATTAATTTAACATTTCCTCTGTCTGAAGATGAATAAAAAACAATATAATTATCAAAATAAAGAATATAACAAAAAGATACAAAGAAAATATTAAAGATGAAACAAAAAATGTACATATCACTCTATGTTGTCATCACCCTCATTATCTTCCTCTCTTGGCATGATAACACTGTTGTTCTCAAAAATATGTTTTGATCTAGGGTCGTGTCTTAATACAAACCACCAATCCCTATCCAACACATCAAGGTAAACAAATACTTGGTTGCAGTGTTTTGGGAAAACATAAGGCTCCTTAGCTTCATCCCAAATCTTTCTAGAGTTGATACATATCATCCCACTATCGTGATATTCCTTTACATTATTCCGATCAAAGCTGTCCCACCACTTGCACCCAAAAATAACACATTGGAAAGAAGAGAACTCCAACTGAGTCATCTATTGTTTCTTTCCAACATAACCTAATGTACCTCATAATAGGGTTTGATTGAGGTGGTTAGCACGACTAGATTGGTCAAACTCGAATTCCACTCCATAGTATTCTGTCATCGGTCCATCGTCGACATCCTCTGTGCGAAAATGATGTCCATATGCCCACATAGACAGGAACAAATGCACCTATAAAAAAGTGAAAAACTCACAGTGTCATGTGTCTAATAAGTCAACCATTAAAATATAAAATATAGATGTTATAGTTAGAAGGTGCATTTAAATGTTACAAAATGTACACAAATAGATTATTACTGAGTTGTTGCACCCAATTCCTATGTTTAGTGCATCCTCTTTATCACGCAGGTAACGCCCGAATGCACTATATTTCTCTCTAACTTGGTCAGCAACCCAATTGTTGGGGAATATCACTAGAATATTTTCTTTTAAATGATCAGGATAAGGCATGCTTCTACCATTCAACCATGTAAATTATTAATTTTCACTTTCCAATTTCCTCTTCTTCTATTCGTACAATGTGACCCATGGTTGTGTTTCCTTCAAATTGTAAATAATGAATTTAATGATGGCATCATTTTCTAAATTCATTGATATGTGTGTGTGTGTGTGTGTGTGTGTGTGTGTATTCATTAAATAAAACCGACATATAGTACATATCAGATCAAAATATACATCATGAAATTTAGTGTGAATAGTTACTATGTAGAAATTTGACAAACTATAAGTCACTTTTTATCAAGTTCTTTTTTTCGTTTGTTTGCAGAAGTTCCCCTTCTCTTTTTTCTTCATCCTTTTCATCATCCCAAATCACCGCATCTGGTGTGTTGTCAATTTTATTGATGTACTCACCAGAATTATAGAAAGACTCATATGATATGTACCTCTCTTCCATAGACCCCTCATGTTTTTCCATGTGTTGAACAAATCCTAGAAATTTCTTCGTATACCTCTGTTACAAGGAAAATCACTTTATGGCATGGGGTAAACCAGAACAGACGGAAATGACTGCTAAAATAAACTCTAATATCAGGTATACCATGTACACAAATATGCTAACAAAACAAGATAAAGAGCCTACCTCATCCAGACGTTCGATGAAGTCTATCATTGAGCACTTGACCCAAATAAATACACCTGCAACTTTTCCTCAACAACTAAGATACGAAAGAATATGGTGATAATATTTAAGGATAACACATTCAATAGAATAATACATCAATATACATAACAAATACGACCATGGAATAACAATTCAAATATTTTCAAGACATTAATTAGATGAGAAAAGAGAATTTCTATTAAAATGTAATCAATAGAAGTGTATGAATGACAAAATTTTGTGTCGGCATGTTCGGAATGGAGAAACAAAGTCCCTTCTAGTTGGGCCTCCACCACTTCAATCCTCCACCAAAGGCAAGCTCATATAAGATATACAATGAGGTTCTCCATCAAATAGGGAAGAGCTTGAGGGTTGAACAATGTGTTAAGACTTAAAAGGAAAAAGTGATTCAAACTCAATATGAAGTGAATAATTTCTCCATAGTAACTTTTCTCTCAAAGATGAATTATTCTCCTCTTTTCCACAACTTGGATATGGCTCATTTATATCCTTCAAATGGAACTGAAGGGCCGAGTCAAAATGTTTCCAGTATATGGAAGGTCAAGGATCATGGATTTTGTGATGTAACATGGAAACTCGACACCATTTTTTAATTTTGAGCACAAAACCCAATGTACGTGGGCTTTAATGGTGCAACCTGGGTATACGCATGTTGTATAGATGTTAGGGCACACATATGTGGAAAAATACATTTTTTATCTCTCGAAAATGCAAAAAGGGACTTCAAGTCTGCTAAACCCGAAATTTTGATGACAAGTGGAATCAAAATTTTGTGCTCTATTCAAAGGAGACACAACTTCTACCAACATAAGATAATATCCTTTTCTCGCTCATCTTTTTTTTTTTCATAGTCAAATGAATGCTATGATACAGAGGAGGAAATTAGTATCGCTAGTAAGAAACTATTTCTAACAGTGGAACATACCCATGCTCAATGAAAGGAGGTGCATGCAGGATATAGACAATCGGGGGAATGTTTCCTCTTGGGGTATAGGGTGTCAAGCTACAAAGGATATAAAAAAGGGTCTGCTTGGTTGATGATGCAAACTACTAAGGTGATAATCTTATAATGTGAAAGTGAGAGCCATAAATAGTCTCAATATTGCAATAAAGAGAATGAGATGAAATTACAAATTAATGCCAAAGAATGTCATTTTTCGTAAATTTAGTCTACTTGGTTTTGAAAAAGGGATAAAATTACACCAAATAGACATCCTTTCAAATCCAATTTATGATTGTGAAAGAGATAAGTTCACTCAACAATATTTTCTCTTTTTTAAGAGAGTCAGAAAAGAGCTTAAATTAGACTTGGTGGGAGTCCCGCTAGGTATAGGTCAGCATGCTTATGAGTAAGAAATGAGGTTCGAATGCAAAGTCATATATTATCTATAAGGGACTCCCAATATTACAGAAAAAAATATCTGCATGGGCACCAAATGGCACAAAGGTTCTAACTAGGGAACCCATGTTTGGTATGTCTCTACCATTCAATAATGACACTTCTAGTTGCATAAAGAAGGTTCTGTTTCGCTACTAAATGGATTTGTACCTAAGGCATAAGAATTTTAGTTATAGGATAATGCAATTGTGAAAAATGGAGTAATGTACCATCATATATGCTGGTCAATGAAAATACCTACCAAATTTACGAGCGAGTGACGTGATTCTAGAAACCGCAAGAATCTCTAGACAAAACCACCAAAACCAACTCCATTGATTGCATTATTAGTCCACTAGGCCAAAATATTAGTAAAAACTATGTAAAGTGGGTAAAATGTTTTTATAAATAGTAAAAAATAACCAATTTACCATAACATTTGTATTTTTTACCCAAATAGCGCATTTTGGACCAAATTTTCCCTAAGTTTCAACTGTATATTGTGGGAGCTACAAGTGACAGAATTGACAACCGTCTGGACCAAGTAAGTCTTATTTATGTTCTCTTCATTTCTATTGGATTAGTGTTTTCAATTAGGATTCCATTTTTGAGTATTTCTGTTAGCACTGAAGGTTACACTTTGAATGCTAAAGTGCAAGCTCAATACCCATCAATAGGTTTGTAAGGTAAGTTTTAGAATAAGGTGTCAAATGGATAAAACTCATCCCAACAATGTAAAATCACAGGAAATTCTAGATAATATGCATCAACAAAAGAGGTCTTTTCTAACTTGGATCATGGTTTTAAGGATTGATGTGGATAGAAGGAACACTTTAGTGAGAAAAATGAAGTAAGTCTACCATTAGCATCAAGATTTACCAGTAGAAAAATGAAGGAAAATATTTAGAGAAAAGAACTTCTTAAATCAAAGATTAAACTCTGAGAAAAGTTATAATAGTATCACAGTCAAACCTTCATTGCAATAGAACTATAAAACACATTTGAATCATTCAATGACAATAAATTTCAGAGTAAGAAAGAAACAAACTTCTATTAGACAAAAAATCATCTAGTCTGATACATAAAACCAAAGTTGTCTCTGTTACATCAATATCACCAAAAAGAGTCTTACATCAACCATTCAAATCTCTGTAATGAGTTATAATTCCACTTTTATAGCCTAGATAGTGAATGATAGAATTAATATGTGTATTCCATCCTCTATCATAGGATTCTCGCATCATAAATTTAAGTAATTACAACTATACAAATTGAAAGTAACAAACTGCCACAAATAAGGCTAATACTGGAAACTATACAAACATCATTAAATAAGTTTTATTACGTGTCCCTTGAGGGCATATTATTCTTGTCAGGTTTCCCTCCAGCTTTAAACTAACCTTCAAGCAGTTGTCTAATACTCCTCGAGCCATCTCGAAATCATTGATCCTATTGGAACCTTCAAAATATAAGTTCACAACATATCCTGTAGCATCAACTGTATCATCCAGTTCACAGCAAAGTTCGTAGTTCCAGGTGCTATGAAATTTCCTATAGCATCTTAATGTATTTATAAGGGCTCCAAAACACCCAAAAAACCATCTTCAGAGCTAGAGATTCCTGTAGAAACTTCATAATTTTCCGTGTGAGTGAAAAACTTAGTGATACTTCCACAAAATATTCAAAAATGCAAGGAACAAGCATGTCCAAAACTAAAATTATTTTAGACATTTCACTTTTATTTCTTCAGTCTAGAACTACTTCTTTTATTAGCTTGGGCCAACACATTCAAAGTCCTTTTGGCTAGCTCTTCTCTGAAAGGTTGCAACTCCATTTTTAGCCCCCTAATTTGACCTTCGTAGGTTATATTTTGTCTGTATAGGTTCTTAATATGCATGTGAAGAGGTCTGAATTTCTTATAAATGAACTTGGATTTTACAAGAGTCACACAATACACGTTCATGAGATCATTTCACTTTTTCCTTCCATCTAACTCTTCCCTTTTCAATTTAGCAATATCATCTCTAGCCTCTCTAAGTTGTCTAATCAACCTTTTAAAGGTAGTATTTTTGGGAGGAGTATTTATGTATATAACCTCAATGTGCTCCTCAACGACTACATATTTTCCTTTACCATTTCTCTTGATGGGAGCTTACACTATGTCCTCTTTTTCGATACTTTCTTTCTTTTTTGATGACCTGGTGAAAGGCCTCCTAACTTTAGCTTCAACTAAAACAAATGGTGAGGGGAAAATTAACCTCCTTCATTTTGAGCCTGTGGCTATGGTTGATGGAGTCTCAACTAACTTTGGGGATGATTTTGGTGAAACCTCCCTTTGTGGAGAGTGATCAAATCCTCCTTGTCCTTCCTGTTCATTTATTTCTTCATCATTTTTCACAACACCTTTATTTTTCCTCTTCTTACTTGTCTCTATGTGTACAATTCTATCATCCTGAAGAGGGATCCGTACCTTAGATTGTGTAGTAGGAGAAACATTCAATTGAAAGTATAAAGAAGCAATGAACTTCTCACATTCAATGTTTTTCTTCTTTAACTCCTCCATCATAAGAATTTTAATCATCCCTTAGTGAAAAACACTTGTGTCAACTTCCTTGGACTTATCCTAGACTCTATCAACCATTTTTGCAATGCTTCTAAACAAATAGAAAGGATGATTCATGAGGTATTTTCCTGTAAAGTGCAATAGAAGTCTTATGTGGTATTAATAAATCATGTTGAATCTTCCTTCATATGTAAATTATCTTTGGATTAAACTTATCATATTTTCAAAGCCTTCAATCATGTGGCTCTTGGGCACTCCTTTAGATAGGTCGTCTCCCTGATATTATTGTTTAAGGAATTATTTGGAGAATTTTGCATTTAGGTTCATGGCCTTACACCACCTTTCACCAGTATTTGGTATTTCACGAGTTGTTTCTATTGTCACTTTAGATACCTCAAGTTATAATGCCCCAATATTGGTTTTGGTTCCATCAAAATACAAATAAAATTCCCTAGCCACCTTAGGGTGTCCTCTCTGGTGGAAGACTTCCCTGATTAGGGGTTTAGAAGCAAAGAACTGCATGTCATAGGGTTCAATACTCACAATTTCCCCTCCCTTGTGAGCCTTATTTTGATGTGGAGTATCCATTGATGTCATATGAAGAAAATTTAACCACCAATTTTAATGATGCAAGAGGCAAAACAACAAAAACAAAGGACTTAGGGTTTTGATGGATGATCTTTCTCAAAGGGTTGCTTCTATCTAAGGACTTATGTGTTTATCATCCTATTTGACCTCTAGGATTATGAAAAGATAACTGACAGTTAGGGAGATGAAGGAATACTACAACGAAACATGAAGGTATAAGAAAACATATTGTTGTAAGAAAGGTCTTTTTCAATACCTCACTATCCTCTTGCAAATTTTACCATGAATTTACCAACAAAAAAAATATAATTTCAGAATAGATAGACTTGAATTTTAAGAATAGATATTGATGAAAAGAGGTTGGTAAAATGTTCTAGGACAAGATATTTGTAGTGACAAGTTATTGCACAGAGTTTGCAGCGCCAGAATAGGGGGTTCGCAACAAATTTTGTAGCGTAAGAATAAAGAACTGAATATGAGATAGGAAGGTGGCCTGAAACCAAGGTTTGTTTAAGGTTTGAATAAAAAGGCTCAAATATCATGCAATTGGGATGAGATTGTGACAATAGGGTAAGTGGGAAAGTTTGCAGCATGGATCACCAATTCGCAGTGCCCAAGAGAAGAAATGATAAACAAATTATTTCTTGTCCTTCAACTGAGATAAAAAAAAATCATGGAGTATGTGGAGGCTGTGACTTGATGATCCGGATTTTATGAGCAGAACGAAATGAATACCGATTATTAGCAGGTACTTAACACAAAAATAACAGAGATACAGTAAAACTGGTTTTATATTAAATAACAAAATAAGCTGAAACTGTAAGATGCAGCGGAAACAAGCTTGCTGGAATGGTGGCGGCTTATCTCTGAGAAGAGATGTGACGGCAGTGCGCATTCGCAAGAAGAAGATTACAATGAGGCTCGAAAGGCATTTTTACAATATACGGGAATGCCAAAAGTCCTAGACATCCAAAAACCTAACCCTAGGATATGAAGCGCCAAAAGTCATGTGGGCCCTGTTTGGGTAAGTTGGTGCATCAACTTCCCGGGGTCGTAACTTTTGCATACGATCTCCGTTTTAGGCGTATGATAGCTTGTTGGAAAGATATATCCGAGGAATACAATATTTTTGACAAAATTCCAATTTTGCAACTGCAACATACCCCAAAAAACATCGTTTAGGGCCTCAAAACGGCTCCAGAAGTTCAGGACCCGAAAAACTGCTAAAAATAGTAAATTGCCAAAAATGTCAGAACGTTGTTTTGAGCCAGTTGGAAAAGGTGGGTGGCCACCGATATCCATCTGGATCACTTGAAGACTGATATACTTAATCCTGAAATAATTCATTTGTAGATATTCTAGACTTCACCTTGCCTTCTCCAACCAATTCATGAGAATTTTCATAGCGCTTATTTGAGAGCACCCTGTTTTGCAATGCCAAGATAGAAGTGATTTGAAATATTGGAGAAAAAAGTTAGAATCTTTAATGATGAAATCCCAGACTATATTTTTAAAAATATAAGTGTTGAAAACAAGGAGATACTTGCTGACAAGGCTCATGAGCGCAATTATGGTGATGAAAGCCTAATGTACATTCGATGTGTTGTGAACTCTCTGATGAGATGGAAGTGTACAAAATGAACATGATTTGACCTTCTAACGGGTAAAGGGACAAAGTGAAGGGGTCTTAGTACAACATGGAAGAGGTGACATATCAAAGTGGTAGTGGAGGCATAAAATATACGAAATATGAAGGCTTGTTTAACTAATCATGAAAATAAAGATATAACCCAAAGATAATAGGTCAACATCAACACTAATATTTGTTTGTGTCAAAACCAAAAAATGACTATAAGGAAGAGGAAAAAACCAAAAATTTAAGCAACACTAATGACCAAAATAAAAAACCTAAAGACTTTTGACCCAATCAATTCCATGTGATAACAATTTCAACACATAAATTAGAAGCTAGGGTGTACGCGAGTTGTAGTTCATCGGGTCATGTATACGCAACCCTATACACAGTTTTTATCAAAATAGATCATGTATATGAATCCCTATATGTGACTTTGTAAGCTGCAGCTCACGTACAAGTCTGTGGATTGAATTTTTAAAATTTTATTGACTCCAAAATTGATTTTAAACTTGTTGGTAGGTGGTAGAGTGGAGATAAAGAGAGCATGAAAAGGTTGATTCTACAGTGGAGAGAGATCTAAGGACCCAAATTACATTAGCAAGATGTGGGATATACAAGTTTTAGGCTCTCAAAGGCATAAGGGACCAAGTGAGACTACTCTAGATGTTGGTGATCTACTAGGATCTAGATACAGATTCCTTCAACCTCGATGGAAAACCATTGAGGATTGAAGTTGAGGAAATATACTTTTTGACGGGATTTTCACGTCAGGATGAGGTGGTGAACCTCAAAGCCCAAGGATCTGGGAGTGGAATGAACATAGAGGACTACATAGCCACTCGTTGGATTGCAGGGAACGAGAAGGTAGGGATCCAACTCCTGATCAGAGAGATCAAAAATATGAGTCTCAAGATCATTGTCCTGGTGTTGAAATGAATCACAGGGTCAACCTCGTTGCATCAAGAATCAAGGCCACTTATGTTCTATTCAGTGCATTTCTTGTGGCCCACGATTTATGACTGGTGCACCTCACTATTGGCCAACATGAAAATCCAGCTGATAGACTACAAACAGGGTAGGAAGAGGAACTTCAGGTTCACATGTATCCTATGTAGTTTTTTATTCAAGCGAGTCCCAGGCTTGGGCCCTAGAGTTGATATTGTCCCACATGGACTTCACGATCCATCCATGGCATACTCGACAGAGGTGATGAGGCGGTTGGGGGGTGGTAGGGTACCAACACCCTAAAACGATAAGTTTTTCTTTTGGTGGCATCGGTAGGTGATAGCTATAAAGGACTACCCTTATGCAGGGATCAAATTCAGAGGAGATCTGAATGTGCCATTACCACCAAGTTCTTCCTACGGAGACATAGGTATGCAAAAGCTTTTTGAATATTTCAATTTTTTGTATTTTGTAGAGGAAAACCAAAATATTTTTGGATGATGTCAAGTACTAATTGAAAACATGTATGTTATGCAGATGTGGGTCTGCAATGGCTAGATGGACTTCCATGACATCGACGGAGGCATCAGGGGGATGAGCCAGTGGGAGGAGATGCAGAGAGAGTGCCTCAAAATGTGTAGGGCAACCTATCTCATTTGACGCAAAGGATTCCCATGGTTCAAGTAGAGGATATTATGGAGGTGATGCAGTGATAGGTGGTAGGTGTGCTCCATTCTTGGGTGCGACTCTTCTGTCATCTCACAAACACCGTAGTATCATATCATGACACACATCCAACACCATAGGTGTAGATGTCATGATTATTGTATTGATCGGTTGTATATGTATTTTGAGGGTGTGAGCCCCAATTTTTTACTATAACACCATAATTTTTAGAGGGATGAAATATAAAAACCAGTGATCTTGGACTTTACTTATATTACAATGTGTACATTGGTGAATGTGTTTTCTTTTCTTTAGTTGGGTGACCAATGCCAATATAAAACATAATTAGCGTATGCATAGGATACATAGTTAGAACTTATATCTATGTGATGATAGGTAATAAAATAAAAATATCATTCCAAAAGTCATACCCATAGGAATCGTCAGAGTAGAGTAGGGTCTCGCACATTCTAAATGTCATTCAAATGACATACTAATAACTAGGAGTCCAAGTGAACTTCTAAATAACTAATACCATGTGAAATGGCATCGCGTAAAATATCTATAACGATAGTATATTCAACCACATTATTCATTTATGGACCTAGGAAAACACCACCTGAAGACACTAGTAGACCCTCAGGTGAGTAAACAACCCAAGCGACAGAAGACAAGTTCTGTGTATGACAATTGAACCCGTCTGCAAATCCTAAGTAGACCGAATACTCTATTGACATATGCCAACCAAGGGAGAAATTGATAATCAAGTTGAAGATGAAAAGAGGAAAAGGTATACAAACTAAAATACATTAGTATAAAAAGATTTACACCCAAGCTTGGGGATCAAGAATAGTATCTTTTCAAGTAGATCCCATTCCTGGGCTCAAACAACATATTCCCTTCATAATATTCTAATTCATAGGCTCTTTTTTCTAAGAGACGTCACACGATATAGGGACTGTGCCACATGGGTTTGAACTTGCATGCCCCCAATGGTTCTTTGGATTGGTTGTAGAGAAGGTCCAAGTCACCCTTAGCGTACTACTGAGGATAGACATATTTATCATACTAGACCTTGACACATCTTTTATTCGCATCGATATAAGTAGAGGCATCTCGATGTTGATCATCTAGACTCTTTAGGTGCAAGAGGCATTGTTCGAGATCATAAGTCTGAGGTAGGAGCGTAATTCACAATCTAAGAGACGGGATTTCACAATCAATAGGTAAGATCAAATTCACACCGTGTACTAAGTGAAAAGGAGAAAAAATGGTGGAAGTATTAACCTAGGTTTGGTATGCCCAAAGAACAGGGTAAAGCATGATATGTGAGTCAGATTTTCTCTCGCTCATAGTTTTCTACAAAATGGACTTGAGAGACTTGTTCACGGCCTCTGCTTGTCCATTTTCCTATGGGTAGTAAGGGGAATAATTAACATGTATAAGCCCCAATTTTGATGCTAATTCTTCCATCATTTCATTCTGAAAGTGACTTCCATGATCAGTGACAATCTCACTTGGGATTCTGAACTTGGCTATAATTTCATTGAACACAAAAACAGAGACAGTCTTACCATAGGATTTAAATGTAGGCATGGCATTGGCCCACTTAGTAAAGTAGTATATGACCACAATAATATGATGATGCCCCCAGTCGAAGTTGGCTTGTAATACACAAAATGCACCCACCACTTGGTCAAGGGACCAATGGTAATGACCGATTGGAGAGGGGTTGGATGCAAGTGCATATTCCGAGTGAAAACCTGGCAGGGGTGACACTTTCTGACTACTTCAACGCAATCTTTAAAAATAGATGACCAAAAATAATTGGCTCAAAATATTTTTTGGCTTGTCTCAAGCCCAGATAGATGACCACCACAAGCCCCACTGTGGCAGTCATTAAGAAAAGAATCGGCTTCTTCATGAGTCAAATAATGACACAAGATATCGTCTACCCCTCGGTGATACAAAGTGTCACCAACGATAAGTTATTTCTTAGCTTGGTATTGTATGCGTCTTCGGTCATCTCTCGAAATATGTTGAGGGAAATACAAGGTTTGAATATAGATCAAAAGATCTCCATACCAGGGGTTTGACGATGAGACACAGAAAATGTGTTCATCCACAAATGAATAAACATGAATAACATCCTCATCCAACCGAGGTACGTCTAATATTAACTCAGCAAAAACTAATGATTTCTTGGATTTCTCTGAGGAAAAATCAAGGTCAAAATCTTGTAAGATGACAATCCATTTTTTATATTTTCCCCCCATGATATGCCTAGTAAGGAATTATTGAAATGGATTGACATCGACAACCACAGTAGTTTTTCAAAGCAATATATATTGTCATAATCATTAAACTACGTGAATGCCAACCAAAGATAGCTTCTTGACATGAGAATACTTGAGTTCACGACCAACTAAGTTTCTACTAAGATAGTAAATGATGTGCTCATCGAGCTCATCATCCTCCTGAACTAAAACCATACCAATAATCCCGTTAGATGTGGCAATATATAGAAAGTAATCTCTACTATAGTCCGAAGGCTTCAGTAGAGGCATCAATAATAAGGATTGCTTCAGAGCATCGAAGGATTCTTGGGCTCACTCATCCCAGATAAAATGAGTGTCCTTCAAAATATGCATGAAACCCTTAGTAATATTGACATATTTTACTATAAATCGATGTAAAAATTTAGCTTTCCCCTTTAAACCTTGAAGTTGATGAATAGTGTGTGTGGGAGGAAATGGAAGTATTGCCTCAACCTTTAATGGATCCACCATGATCCCAATCTCAGAGACTAATAATCCTAGAATATGACCTAACCTAATGCAAAAGATTCATTTATGAGGGTTCAACTAGATGCGGTAATAGCGACATATTTCAAAAACTAGTCGAAGGTGGGTAGAGTGATCCAATCTCTTGTGGGAGTGAACAGTGAGATCATTCAAATAGGCTTCGACTATATGCTTGAGATCATGAAATGCAAAGGTCATAGCTTGTTGGAAGGTTTCTCCAGCATTTTTAAGGCTGAAAGGCATCTTCCGGTATGAAAAAGTACCCCATGGACAAATAAATGTCGTCTTATGTTGATCCTCGAGCTTAATCTGAATTTGGTTGAATCCTGAAAATACATACATAAAATAAAAAACCTTGCTTCCCACACACTCATCGAGAATATGATCAATGAAGGGTGTCAGGAAGTTGTCTTTAGGATAGGCCTTATTCAAGTCTCAAAAATCCATGCATACACGGATGGTTCCTTTATTCTTATTCACAAGAATGAGATTGGATACCCATTCAGTCATGGGAACCAGGTAGATAAAGCCAACATTAAGAATTTTTTCTATCTCTGCCTTAATAGCAGGGGCCTTCCTAGGATTGACAGCTTTAAATCGTTGTTGAACAAATTTAACATCTAGGTACGTTTTAATCTCATGTTCAAAAATTTGAGGGTCGATTCCTGGCATCTCTTCATATGACCAAGAAAATACATCATAGAATTCTTTGAAGAGCTCGGTGTAGATCAAAATTTCTTCAGGCAAACAATCCACACTAATATAGACATTTTCAACTTTACCAGGAATATGAGAGATATCGATCATGACAGTAGGAGAGATACTTTCCATGTTTCCTTCAACATAAATTCCGTGTGTATCAAGTGGAACTACGGCCTCACCGACTATCTTGCTCAAGGTATATCTAAAATCATATTGTTTGATTCTAGCAAGCTCTAGGAGGAAATAAGAGAAATGATGCATATCATCCCATGGCCTGTCAAAACCATTCATGGCCTCTATGATTGCTTCATATGAGGTTAAAGTATCATCAAGGCAATCATGTGAGAAATATGATTAAGTGGACCATACAGGATTAAGAACATGATCCTCCTCGTCTGTCTGTGAAGTGACAGGATCTGTCTTTTCAGAAGAGTCAAGAACATCATGATACATTATCTTTGTCACCAACAATGGCATAGCCATTCTAGATTGTGATTGACCTTCATAAGACATAATCGAGGAGGTAGGGTCCAATGATTGTTAAAATATGAAGTACATAAAGGAACGAACCTCATTGATGAAGAAGACCTAATGGACATGGCATAGATATGATGAATTGGTGCGACAAAATAAAGGATACCCATAAGGGATCAATACATCTCAACACTAATATTCTCATTTTTCGGCTAAGAATTTTCTATCACGGGGATCGACAACCCAACTGATGCATTGGGTCTAGCGTACGCTAAGGAAAATTGGTCAATTCTCACGATATTATCATCGTGAGGAAAGAATATAGTATAGAAGACAGACGATACGACTGCAGTCATAGCATAAGTCCAGTTACATACTAGTAAAAAGTTATAGTCAAGGGGTGCATCAACCACTTAGATATCCACCTCCACCGTCTTCCCAACTAACTGGATTGGGAAGGCAAGAAGAATACTGTGAGGGCGGAAAGAACAACTGTCAAAAGAATTCAACATGGTCATAGATTGTGAAAGGGTGGGAGAGCCAAGGGATTTCTAATATATTAGGGACATCATGCATGTTGCAGTGCCTTCATCAATGACAATACGTTTGATGGTATAATTTGAGTAACTCACATGGATCTGAAAGGCCACGTGATAAGGAAAGTGAGGCTTCACATCCGTGACATAAAACATGACAACCTTAGAGCCACAGGGGCCTACAACACCTAACATACATAGCAAGGCATTCCTCTATGAAGAACACATCTCGAGTACGTCCAAGGCTGACATCGCGAAAGGGTCTTGACCCAGATCCTCAACAATAGAGTAATTATGGACAGCTCTAGCGTTAGGGTTGTGGGTAGAGAAATTGAGTACTCCTTTCAGAATACGAGGTGAAGGCTTTGGTTTTTAGATCTGTAAAGGTGGCTCCAGAGGAGGGAGAGAATATAGACTAGGTACAATATATGAAGAACTATAATCAAGAGATCAAGTGGTACATTAACCCGAGACTTGACCATATTGATGTATAGGCGGTCGTCGTCTTGCACCAGTGGGTTTTTATTTCCACTCTTCGTATTTTCAGAATTTGAGGAGATCAAGGCCATGTGTTGATTATGTGGAAAGGGATTAGTCAGCACAAGGGGTCGTAGAGATAAAAGCCTCAAACCTTCTGCAAGTTTGGGGCACAAGTGGGTAAGGTGATCGTCTGTACAAATCTTGCAGGAAAACTTCACCTTTCGCCTTTATTTCTTTCCCTCGCCAACATTATTATTCAAATTCTCATTATTACCATTGTCATTGGGTTTATTATTATTATTCCTCCCACCCTTACAATTGTTAACACACCCTTTATTTTTATTCCCTCCTGGATACTGGTTACCATTCGGTTTGGTAGATGATTGCATAGAATGTACATCTATCGATTGAGTGGGAGTGAGAACACAGAGGAAGCTTTCCCTCCTACATAATGGTTTAGAGACAATTCTTTCAACTTGCTTGTCACCAAGTCTACATATTTCACATTTTTGAAGCTTATAATACCATCAGCATGAGGCCCAAGATTTTGTCTAGGGTCATAGCTTGAATTCGGTGTGTCCGAAATAATTTCGTATAACATCCCAGACTAAGAATATATAATATCTAACTGTTGGGATTTAAAAATTACTTCTTCCTCAAAAGTAACTCCATATGTGGAAACATCCTTCGAAATATAAGGATGTAAATACTTAAGGAACCATTCTAAAAGGAACTCCGAAGGTATGAAGGCCTTGATCACCCTCTTCTATCTACACCACTCTTGGATGTGATCCTAGATATGGGTGGCTCTATCCTATTAGAAGGTCGATAGAATTTCTATGCCATCATCATAATGAACCAACAGTTGGAAGTGGTTGAAGAAGACTAAAACCATCTGATTAAAATTTTTGTACATCCCCCCAAGTAGCTCTATATACCATTTCGCTACAACCCCTGTGAGAGTGTGTTGAAGTAATATTAAATGAATATAATCGTCATTAAGGGGATTAGAAAGGAACCAAAGATGAAAAGTAGTGATGTGATCACCAAGATCCTCACCAGTCTTTCATTCGAATCTTTTAATATCCAAAGGAAACTTGGTGGGGATAGTGGGCCATGACGGGTCATGATGCATAGGGTCATTCATTAATCTAGATATATCTGGAATATTGAGTGTATCCAGAAAAGTGAGACAAGGTTGCAACATCTGGCCCCAAGCTCCGAGGAAATATTGTTGCTGGGAAATCATAGCCCATCCAAGGTTCTAGTATGCACCATGGCCCTGTCCGATATTGTAAAACCCCCCTCCAAACTAATTCATAAGGGGTTGTTTGGGCACCATTCTAGTAGGAATGTTATGATGAGGGATGCAAATATTCCCCCCAACCGAAGTAACTCTAGGTTGGGGGTTTCCCAAGGTGTGAAACTGACCTCCTCCGAGTGTGAATTTAGATGATAGAGGTGGCTTCTTCATGCCAAACATGTTGGTCGGAATTACTGTGGAGGAGGTAGGTGTAAAGAATGAAACATAAGTAGTAGATTTTCTACCAGGTTGATGTTACACATTATTTTTGTCACCCTTATGATCCTTAAGGATGTAAACCTATCTTTTTCCTTCAGAGGGATCAGTGGCCTGAATTCCTGAAGAAAGAAGGGAAAAGGACTTTTCCTGAGAGAAGAAGTTGTATTTTCCCTTGTAAAAAACCTATTAAAAAGGATTTCTGCAGGCTGCACTATACGCAGGGTGCAGCGATGCATGATTTATGCACCTTGCTCTAAATATAGATTGTGGAGTTTCTACAGGATGCACTATAGATAGGGTGAGGAAATTCCTGTACATGGGAAAATGAGTGTCTTCTCAATGCTTCTATAAGGAGAAGATTCTATGGTGAGGTGGCCTCCAAACAGTTTGGAGCTTACTCACTTTCATGATTTAGTGGGATCATCCTAACCTCTTCGCCTTATCCTCTTCAACTTATAAAAGGAGAGGAGCTCTCAAGGAGAAAGTTAGATTGGCTTGATCTTGAGTTCTGTAGATTGGGGATTTGGCTTCATTAGAGTGGATTTGGACTTTGCTTTGTCAAGATAGATTGTGAGTAGCTATCAAATCCATGGTCTCAAAATCCTTAGAGCAAGAAGTGTGTGGGAAGAAAGGAACTGTTGGAAGGAACCTGACAACCTCAAGGCATATGGTTGTATCTTTCTTCCACATTATTTCATACAGATATACTTTTCTTTCCTATATGAATGTTATTTGTCCATATTGCACATGATTCCTTGATCACATACATATTTTCATATCGAGTAGACTTTGTTATTCTTGTCTTCGTTGGCTTGTGTTTATTTGCAGATATTTCTCTATAAGCCTCACAAAGGAGCTTGGATTGCATTGGAGAAGTCAGATCTTCAATATTTAAAAGGTATGTTCTAGATCCATTTCTCATTTGATAATTGAAATATAAGGAAAGAGTAGTGTACTATCTTGTTTTGTTTTAGTTTCCACACTTAACAATTATCCCGATAACAGTTGACCACTCCATCCAGGAGCATTAAGACCGGGATTAGATATCAGATGAAAAGGAGGTAGGATTCCAACCTTAGGAGTCATTTGAGGTATATTATCATCACCAAACAAGACAGGAATATGCGGAGGAGCCATGCCCCCAGGCCCAATACTAGTATTGGGGTTAGACGCTGGAATGATGATGAAAATTGCAATGTGAAATTTGGCATACCATAAGAAAAATGGCTAGGGGTCATAGGGATGGAGTGATTATTGTATCCAAGTGTACAAAAAATAGACACAAAAGGTTTCATCACAATTGGTTGAGTAGTAATCGCAAGTTTGATAGGAGTGATGATGGGAGCCGCCATCACTACAACCATAGTGGTTGAAGGTGTCGAAGGAACATTATTAACTGTAGTAGGAATGGGATTTGAAGGACTCTTAGTATCTTTATGAATTTACTTGGTACTCATCCTCGATTGATCACAAGTCTGGTAGGTGGAGGTTTGTGTACCATGTTTGATAACTTTACGCCTTTTAGAAGGAAAAGAATCAATATGTGGTGGTAATATTCACAAATGGTAAGACCTACAGGGAAGTTGGTCTGGATCCATGATATCTCAAAACTTGAGATATAAAAACAAATCCTAAGGCCAACTAATAATCAAAGAGCACACCAAAATAAACAAAAGGACAATACGCACACAAACATGATAAAGTTGTTGAAAGGGGCCTCCCTCCCAAAACTACGTATTCCTCACCTAAGAGGGGCCTTAGAGTCCCTACAAAATATCAGAGGTATCAGAATCAGTTATAAGGATCCTCGTGGGCTTAAAAACTAGTTAGTCAGATCCCCCCGACGAGGTAATCCTCCATAAAGTTTTTGTGTTGTTCAGCCCTTATCTGAGCTAGGGTACCTACAGAATAAACCCTGCAAGTAACCTATGTAGTACCTATGTCAAGAAACTAAGCCACCATTATATAACCTATGCATAGGAGAACATTCACAAGTCATGTCTATTGTATGGGTAGGGTAGCAAATCTCGAAATATCAAAAGCATTGCTTCTCACAGAGATAAAGGTACTAACAAGATCCCCATATATGAATATATCCCCATAAATATATCTGACGATAAGAAGGTATTGGGGGGATATCCCCTCAACCAACTTCATGTGACCTCATGCTTAACTCTAGTGTAAGCGGAGCCTCCTGACATCACCAATTATACAATGGATTTAACCACTCCCTTATTCAGACACATATGTTGAATTTAATATCCTTGGAGAAGTTTACTCACAAAATTTTATTCCAAAGCTCTAAATCCTAAGCTAGTTTGTGCACGATAAAAAATAAAATTGTTTCTAATCAATTTTAAATTTATCACCATTACTTGTAGTGGCCTTGTTTACTAAAAAATGTGCGGTCATGAAATGGATGATATTATGACTTAGCAGTAAAATAAATGACTATGAATAAAATGAAAATCCTAAACTTCAATTCCCAATAAATGACAAGTTTTTCAAAATGAAATTTCCAATTTAATTCTTCAATTTCAAATAAGATGCAATGTTTCCATACATGTACTAAGATCAATGATAAGAACCCAAAAGATCAAATGCCAACAATGAAAAATGTATATTTTTTGTATTTTCGATATAAAATAATGAAAATGCAAGGACTGATAAGCAACTTGATATAAATACCCTATTGTATGTAAATGAAGAAAAACCAAGTAGAATATTAAGAAGAAAAAACCTAACCAAATATGCAAGGACAATCAATAAAAAGGATGATGAGAAAGAAACACCACCTAAAAATTCAATCAAAGAGAGGTTTCTTATTGCTCTGCATGCACTTAACAGTCATGACAGAGACCTAAGTAGACTGAAAAACCATCAAAACTTACCCAACAAACATCAAACTCAACAACCAAGAAAAAGGGGATGATGTACGCAATTATTCAGAAGAAAACCGTGTATATACGCATCCCATAGAATGACAACTCATGTATGTATGGGACTGTCAGGAAAAAAACCATGTTTATGTGTTGAAACACTGACAAGATAAGGATAAGGCCAAGAAACTCATATTCAAAATGAACAGAGGCTGTCAATCAATCAAACGACAAAAAAATAAATACAAACAAGATAAATCAAAGGAGAAAAAAACTCCAAACCTCGAAAAGAATATTCACTCCCTAGTATGGTCGCCAATTCTATTACAAGGAAAATCACTCTATGGCATGGGGTAAACCATAATATATGGAAATGACTGAAGAATTAAACTCTAATATCACGTATGAGATATAAGAAAATATGCTAACAAGACAAGATAAATATCCTACCTCGTCTAGAAGTTCGATGAAGTCCATTGTTGAGCACTTGACCCAAAGAAATACACCTGCAACTTGTCCTCAACAACCAAGATATGCACGCATATGATGATAATATATAAAGTTAGCACATTTAATAGCATAATACATCAATATTTATAACAAATAATCCCATGGAATAACAATTCAAATATTTGCAAGACATTAATTGGACGATAAAAGAGTATTTTGATTAAAATGTAATCAATAGAAGTGCATGAATGACAAAATTATGTGTCAGCACGTTCGTAACTGAGAAACTAAGTCCCTTCAATATTGGCCTCCACCACTTCAATCCTCCACCAAAGGAAAGCTCATATAAGAGAGACAATGAGATTCTCCATCAAATAGGGAAGATCTTGGGGGATGAACAATGTGTTCAGACGTAAAAGGACAAAGGGATGGAGACTCAATATTAAGTAAATAATTTCTCCAGAGTAACTTTGCTCTCAAAGTTGAATTATTCTCCTCTTTTCCACAGCTTGGATATGGCCAATTTATAGCCTTCAAATGGAATTGAAGGGTCGAGTCAGAACATTACAATTATATGGAAGGTCAAGGATCATGGATCCCATGATGTGACATGGAAACCCGTCACCATTTTTTTATTTTGAGCATAAAACTTGATGTATGCGTGCTATAATGGTGCAACCTACATATACGCATGTTTTATAACTCTTAGGGAATGTATATGTGGAAAAATACTATTTTTATCTCTAGTTATTGCAAAAAGGGACTTCAAGTCCACATAGGGAAATAGAGAAAGGCCCTCTGAGAAAGTTTGCATATGGTGGGGAAAATATTTCTAAAACAACCTCTCTAAGAAGAAAATCCAACAACATGAAACCACTTCGACTAATTTAACCTCATATACTAGGTGAATTAGAAGATGAACTTGTAAGTCCATGAAGCTCAAACATACAAAGAATCTTAGCTATCTCTTGATGCCACCATGGAATGTTAGCCATATTAATCTCCTTTGATGTGATCCAATGTAAAAATGTAGATAATTTAGATATTGCATGTCATAGGTCCTGGGGGAAGTCCTGGTTCACACACCCATGCACTAGTAGAGGATAATGACACTACAAAGTAAACACATACAAAATTAATTTTGTTTTATCCCATATCATGAATTTATAAAACAAATAATAAAATCATGTTTTTGACATACATACTCTTAGAAGGTTCAAATGGTCATGTGATTTTAACCCCAGCAAATGGTATTCCATAGTGAAGTTGCGTCATAGTGAAGACCCGTATAAATAAGACACCTTCACACCCAATATAACTTCCTTTTCCAAAGAAAGATCAACTTTCTTCAATATCCATGAGACATCACCTTCTTTTAAAGACCAAGAGGGACCATCCTCTCCTCTACTTTATTTTCTTGGGCAATGTTTCCTTTTAATTTTTGAAGAAATATGATCTCTCTTAATAGACAATGTGTCAGTTTATTTTGATGATATATTCCTCTATAAATAAGATGAAACATTTTAAAATATATGCATGGCATATAGTAACTGAGCAACCTTAATATGCTCCCAATATGGGAGCTCATAAAAGACATATTTCTTTTTCATCCCAATGTGAAATTTATCAACATAGGTGTCGAAGAATTCTAGATCATCGAACATAGGATCCCCATTTGAATCGAATATGTATGTAATATCCTTCTCCTTATCTCTCTCATATTCTCTAAGCCATTCTGTTGGTGTCATTATTGCAAGCCTTTGGGCTCTCCTTTTGTTACAAGACCTGGGAAATTATTAATGTATACCGTAGAGCATGTTAGCATCGAAGTCCAAAATAATCGCAATAAATTAAATATGCCAAAAAATATTGTTACTTATATAAAAAAATCAATAAACATATAATTTACTAGAGAAAACTCCTAATCCTACATAGTAATGTGTGGTGAAATAACATATTTCCATACAACTTAAAATCCCTCTCTATTGCAATGGTTCTTGATACATATTATACATGTATCCCTTCCCATAATTCCCTCAATTCATATACCAATGGTTGTAGGTAGACATTCATATTATTCACTTGTATTCTATGAGGGACTATAAGAGACAACATAGGATGTTCATTCTTCACAGAAAATCATGGGGGGATATTTTTATTGATCAGTACTAGAGGCCAAAAAAAATAGTTGTTGTTTTGGAGGGAATATGGGTTGATTCCATCCATGACTATGTTGAGTCATGGACTTCGTACTTTATCCTTGAATTTTTCGAGCCATGTATCCTCTATATACTTCATGGCTATTGAATCTATTGGGATTCACATAACTCCTTACTCACTTCTATGTGAGGCATGTCGTCCCTGCAACATAGCTAATTATTTGCAACAAAAGAGACTTTGAATCCTCAAGATTTAGGCATGTGCCTATTATACTATGTTGTCATTGATGTCAAAGGATTGATGTCAAAGCGTTGATGTCAAGTATTTTCATAGTGATTTGTTTTTATCATTGATATATTGATTATTGGTTATAGGGTATTGATGTAATTGTTTTCAATGGTTTGATGTCAAGTGGTGTCATAATGATGTGTTGATATTAAATGGATTTGTATCATTTGTGTCATGTCATAGTCGATAGGAAGAACCAAATGGATAAAATCCAAAGTGTTCCCTTGTTGGATGTATGGGTTGACCTAGGTTCTACCTTAGTTCTCCAACAAAACCATTTTCACCATCGACCCTTCTGGTAAACCAGAAGGATATGCTGCATACAAAGTGAAAAGAACAATCGCAGCCGATATGTCTTATGGGTGACTACAAGACACAAATGTTTGCATTCATGAAAGGGGTTGGGAATGTTCTTTTCACTTCTTCTTCTATTTTGAAACACATTGTAACATAATATACATCAGACCTACTACTTTTTCCATTCAATGACATACATTCTTCATTATTATACTGGTGTGCACTATAAATAAACCCAAATAGATGCATTCATTTAATCATTGATTCATTACAAACCATATAAAAAGAACACATCACACATAAAGACAACATTTTTACCATGGTTCACCCCTAGGCTATGTCCACATGCATCTTCTGCTTATTTCTTATTCTTCATCAAAATAGTGATGCATGCATTACATCAAAGGGTTCATATGGAATGTACATAAGTTTAGTGGTGAGGTGAACCAACATCACACCAAGCTCCATAACTTGTGACCTGAACCTCAGTCATATCTCAACATTAACTCCATGTGATCTCCACAACTCTCAACAAAATACAGACTTCAAATCAACCAGATTCTCTAAGTACTCTACGCATGCAAAAGGTTACTAAAAAGTTATTATGATCTTATCTTGATATCCATAGTTTCCTCGTGCATCCTCTATTTATACTACGAAATGGGTTAAAACCCTTACATTATGATTCCAAAACCCTAATTCTAAGTGGACTCCACTTGTCCACTTTCTAACTATCTTTTGTACAGTCTGTCTTTGATCCAATCATTCCTTGCACTGATCTTCCTTCTTTCCTAGCATGTTTCTTCTTTTTCCCTTTGTTGCACTGGTATTCCTTATTTTTTGGCACTCTTTATTTCCTTTGGTCCATTCTACCTCTCTTGTTGTGCTTAACTCCTAAAATTTACTGTTCCAATAGGCCCCCAACACTAAATTTTGTCTCGTCCCAAGCCACTCAGGTCGTGTCTACCTTCTGCACTGATTTGGTTGGGTATCTGTTATATTCTGTGCATGACTCTCTATAGTGTTGCATTGGTTGATAGTTTTTCAGTGCATGGTTTCTGCCGATGTTTTTATATTTCTAGTTAAGGAATTAGGGTTTTTTACTAATCCAGGTCATTGGGTTAGGGTTTTGGCTGCCAATGGCTCCTATATGTATATTGTATTGTAAAAAATGTATCACTGTGAATGGATATAGAATATGTTGTTTTTCCCAGTTTGGGTTTCCAGGGGAAAAATCTATGTGTAATGTGTGTATTTTCCATTGTATCTTTTATGTTCTTTTATTAAAAATCTGTTTGTAGTAAAATATTGTACAAGATTAAAATCTACAAATTTATCCAATTCCTGAAGCTACTTTATGAATTCATCCACTTTCTTTTTAGCCTGCATGATTTTATCTGTCCAACTCTCCATGGCCTGCGTTGTGACGTGCTCCTTTGGAACTTGTATTCCTTTTGTATGTTCCTACTCCATTCTATCTTTCCCCATTTCCAACACTTCTATCATTTCTTCTGCTTGTTCTTGTAGGGGCTCCAACTGAGCCTATCTGATCTATCGTTCCTCCTAGATTGTCTTTACTTCCTCTTGCAGGTGTTTCATTCCCTATGCGACCCTCAGTATCAGGGGTATGGCCATTATTTTCTGTCATTTCTTCAAATCTTGAACTACAATGTTCAACTTTTCTTCTGTCTTCTCCAGCTCCTCGATCCTCTCATCTTCTGCTAGACTTGTCCATATTTACATTATTCTCTCGTAATGTTCTAGTACTTCCTTTCCTTCTAGTGCAAGAATATATGCTTTATCTATCCCATATTGTTCCCTTTTAGATCTGATTTCTAGTGGGGTAGTTGGTGTCATTTTCTATACTAACTCTCCCATATCCTACTTGTACCCATTCATCACCTACGTGATATTCTGTAGATTTTATTATGTTTTGATTTCCCTTTCTAGTTCACTCTTCAGGATTGTATGGAAGAATTCTTCAAGTATTTTATCCAAACTATATGTGAATCATTTTTCCTCTTCTTTCTCGATTCGTACTTCTATAAGAACGATTTCCAACACTTTCTTATCTTCCTTGGCTATCTCTAGGTTTTTTACATCCATCCTTGCTCTAGATTGAACCTCTTGCACTATGTTCATCTGTAACGTATATAAGGCCTTTGCTAGTATCCGTGCTAATACCAAGTCAATTTTTTCAACATCCTTCAAGGTTCATTGCACAGTTTACTCATCTATTTGTAAAATATTATGGTTTATTTGGAATGTCTCTCTCCCCACTATTTCTATCTGAATTCTTTCCTTCTCTTCATAAATTGGCACTTCTTTCACTGTGCTTCTCTAATGTGTGACAGTGAGTTGTAATTTTTCCATAACTTCTTTAACTTCCAATATCTTTGCCATCATTTCATCTCTCTAAGATTATGTGACATAGAGTGCTTCCTCTCCTTATTCTTGTACCTTATTAGCTACTAACTCTGCATTATCTTCTATGATTGTGAGTTCAATGGGCTTCTTCTTTTGTTCTCCCATCTGCATGGTTGATTTCCTCTTTTATGTCCGTGGAGGTTTTGTGACCTCTAGTATACTTCTAGTCCTTGCCTCCTGAGTTGAGATGTCATTTTTATTTTGTTCTTTCCCATTGGTTCTTTCTGCATTGTCAGTTCCTAGTAATGAGGCTCTTGGTATTGTTTCCTTATTCCTTGGTTTCTTTGATATTGTGCCAATACCTGTAGGTTTGTTGCACTCAACTACTTTTCTAGTATTTTCATCTAGGCTACTAAATTTATGTGTTGTAGCAGCTTCGACATTTTCTTTTCCCTTTGTCCCTTTATTCCCTACTACTGGAACCTTTCACTAGTCTGCCCATTCTACAACTACCCATTGGACTTCTTCTATTGTAATGCAATAGTTCATTTTGAGCCATGTCCTTTTAGGGTATTTTTTTTCTTGTATCCATGTGTTATATCTAGATGCCTTGAAATTGACTATCCCATCATGTTCCTTCACCACTTCATTTGAGATTCTCCATATGTGTGCAATCTTCTCATGCATCTCTTGGATATACATGTCAAATATACTTGCATTGGATTTCCTTTGTTTTGTATATGTGTTGTGTCACATATTTTCATACCTCGCTACGCCACATCTTCCTATTCTACCACAAATCATGGAATATTTTATCTTCTCCCATGCATCTAGGGCTATCAGAATTAATAGCTAGGAATAGTGGAACTCCATTCTAGCATCCTGTGCATCCATATAGTATTCTAAGAAAAGGTTGAGAATATACAACACCCAACTTAGAAATGTACCTTTAGCACACTGTGTAGCTACTGCGACCACCTCTTCAGGTGCCTCTTCTTTAGGACATTTTCTCAATAGCTTGCACACCATCAATTTTGTCACAAATCTGGTGGTTGGGTCATTAATGTTCTTGATAATCATCCCCCTACTACCTCTGTATATGAAATGTTTTTCCTTTACTTATTCTACAATATCTTTTTCCTTGATTTTGTTATCGAGGTAATGTTATGGCTTTACCCCATCTATCGATAATCCTGTCAACTTGGCAATTAGTTTGAAATCTATTGGGATAGGTCTATCCATCCATAAAAATCCTCCATGTACACATGCCAAAATATGTTTGATGCATGCATTGACGTCTCCCCCCCTGCCAAAATGATTTATTTCCAACAAATTCATTCTGGTGGAGTTGTAAATTCCAATTATCCACTGTTTAGGCTCCATAATTGGGATTCTTGTCAAATTTGACTCCTTCTTATCCATATAAACCTCCTACAAAAGATCTAGGAACTTGGCGACTTCTCTCACATCGTGGTCTGCATACCGCAATTTGGGAACAAATCCTAAAATATATTCTACAATGAGGGTTGACTCTAGACTGTCAGGCACTGGCAACTCAATCTCTATTTGCATGTGCATTGCTTCCTTCTTCTTCAACGACCCAACTACTGTTTCATCTAAGGTTTCTTCCTCCTTCATTTCCTCATTTGTGGCGCGATTATCCTTGAACTCTGGGTTTTCCTCTACTGTAGGTGTATCAAACTCTATTTTTTCATTGTCATTGTTGTCCCATTCTCCCTCTGCAGGAATCGTTCCTAGGGTTTTTGTGCTAGGGTTCATTGTCATCCTAGGGTTTCAGACTTACGTTTCTTGGTTAGCTTCAATGATTTCTTCTTGTGGGTTGTCTTCTTCAATCTACATCTGCCTAATGGATTCAGTCTCCGTAGTGGGAATATTTTCCACATTGACCACTTCGATCATTTCTTCCAGTGGTCTATTACTGCTATGGGTCTTTCGCACGAACTGGCTTGGTTTTCCAAACTTTGGCAGAACAATATTCTTATCATCGTGAAAAATATATTGTAGATCTTGGTTGGGTCCTTCACAAATTCTCAATTACTCACACATTTTTTTCTCGTTCTCTCGTTTGCTCAAACAATACAATTATTTTTTATTTTCCTCACTTTTCCCTTTTTATAGACTCTATCATTAATTCTCTAACATGTCCTTTCTATTCCATTCATCATTTTTCCACTTTTCCAGTCATTCTTTGTCCCATAGCACGATGTTTAATTTTCTTGTGCACGATCTTATGAATTATGTGACACCAATTTTTTGTCTGTTGCCCACTATCATTCTCAAATATTTGTCTATCACTTATTCCTTAACTACTTATTTTTGTCTTTTCTTTTGTTTTTATACTTTTCTCTTCCTTTTTTTTCTTTAACTCCTACTATTTACAATATGTACAAGTATACTTGTTGCGTTGTGACTACTAAGAGTTAGTAGGTTGACTGTCCCTATAGAGATTCAGTTTACTACCATTCACCATTCCTTTAACTTCCTTACCTGCTAAATCTTGTAGTTGTAAAACACCTCCATCCATGACAAAATTTATCTGATATGGCCCTAGCCAATGCATTATAAGCTTCCCTGGATGTTGCAAATACTTACTTTCATAGAGGAGAGCCATATCTCCTTCCTTAAAGTTATTCTTCTTGATATGTATGTCATGCCCTGCTTTATCCTTTTCTTTATGTACCTGTTAAGAACCAAACATCAATATGGCATAGAAAAACCTCAAGAAAAGTACTCAACGCCTTGAAAAAGAGATAATATCAGATAATAAGCCTCTTCGAGGGGGAAACCTCCTTTTACCCCACTTAAATGTTCAAGTACAAGATGATTCAAAATGAAAATGTCTCCTTGG
>ML800348.1:498371-534981 GCA_009831015.1 Picea engelmannii | reverse complement strand
TTAGGATTTTCTGGAGGCTTATTTGGTGTAGGAGGTCCCTTTTTGGGTGGCATGTTGGCCAAATATCACTTTTTGAGTCTTGATTTTGAGGTGGTTCTGCTAGACAATATTTATTCTGTTATATCTCCCAAGTTTTGGCCCTTATGGGTATGAAACTTTCCTTTAGGTAGTTCTCTAATATTTCTTCTCTGCAATTCCATAGGTCTGATCAAAATTGGATGTGCCAAGTGGAATTTATGGTAACTTCCTCACAACTTGCCGATATTTGGCCTTTCCAGGAGATCTCCCTTGTATAGAATTCCCCACACAAAATACTTGATATCAAATTCTGAAACTCGCACCCAAAGTACTACAGACTGTCCACGATCCAATGCAATCAGTCCCACTCAATTTTGATACGCCAGCAAGAAGTTATGCTTGTTTTACATGGAACACTTTCTTGAGACTAGCCAATAGGACTAGTCAGATACCCTATCTTACACAAGGTGTATCTACAAATTTAAGAAGACCCAGAAGCTGAAATTTTTAACACAGATAAAAAACTAATTTCTGTAAATGGCCCCCAAAGTTCAGGGTCTGAAACGTTACAGAAATTGTTTTATAGCGAAAATTCCTCAATGACTCATTTCAGGATGATTCCATAACCCTATATTGTACAGGCTGTATCTCCGAAAGTATAAGGCCTCAGGAGATGAATTTTGAACAAAACGTACCTTCATCCGTCTACTAAAAACCCTTTAAGCGGTTCCTTCTGAAACGTTGTAGAAAAAAAGTTATAGCGAAAATTCCACGGTGTCTCAGATGTAGCAGCGAAACCCCAAGACCTTGAGCTTTGATACCATATGTTAAGAACCAAACATCAATATGGCATAGAAAAACCTCAAGAAAAGTACTCAACGCCTTGAAAAAGAGATAATATCAGATAATAAGCCTCTTCGAGGGGGAAACCTCATTTTACCCCACTTAAATGTTCAAGTACAAGATGATTCAAAATGAAAATGTATCCTTGGTATATATAGGAGACTAGGAGGTTTTAATGGCCTAAAGCCGACATAAATAAAATAAAATTACTAATCTAAATCACAACTAATGTCCTAAGCCGACATAAATAAAATAACATTACTAATCTAATATGCCCCAATTAAGTGGTAATGAGCCAATATTAGGGCTTAACAGTACCTCCTGATGGAAACCTACTATGATTTTGTCCTCTTCTAATTCCATCAGTTGAGCCAATATTTCCTACATTGTGCCCCTTTCTGTCATATCTGTAATTGAAACAATGCATAGACTTGGTATAAAATAATCCAAGGGAACTATTTCTTCCTTTCCATACACCAATATAAAGGGTTTCTACCCTTTTAACTTCTTACATATAGTTGTATAAGACCAAAGTATTGTTGGTACCTTCAAGTCCCAATCATCTATGTTCACATTACAAATCTTTGTCAAGGCATTCTCTAAAATCTTGTTAAAGGATTCCACTGTTCGATTTTCCCGACAATAATAAGGAGTGATCTTTTGATGATTTATTTCAAATTCTTCCAACATTT
Organism: Picea engelmannii; assembly: GCA_009831015.1. Lineage (NCBI taxonomy): Eukaryota > Viridiplantae > Streptophyta > Pinopsida > Pinales > Pinaceae > Picea > Picea engelmannii. The sequence continues at coordinate 533,428 of ML800348.1, read as the reverse complement.
TCTCAATTGTATTGTTGATGAAGTGAGTCCCCTGATCACTCATCAATATTCTTGGACATACAAACCTTATCACTACATGTTCAAATAGAAAGTGTGTTGTAGTATCCGCACCAGAATCCTTTACTAGTGTTTCCTCGGCCTATATGGTTAAGTATTATGTCATTGCAATAATATATCGTGCTCCTGATATTCTTACTCGTGGATTAATTGGACCTACAAAATATACTCTCCACTTATAAAACACTTGTAAAGTTACTTGAGGTAGCAATGGCATCTCATCACTCCTAGATGGTTTCCCAACTCTTTGACAAACATCACAATTTTTAAAGTAGTCATTTGAATCCTTGCGAACTGTTGGCCACCATAATCATGTGGGAAATACCCTCTGCATGGTAGCTTTAGTTGTGTAGTTTCCTCCAACAATCCCTTCATGATACTTTGCTAAAATGATAGGCCTTTCATGCTACATCACGCATCTCCTTAGGATGTTATCTACTCCAAGTTTTTATAAATGACCTACAATCAACTGATAATCTACAACTCTCACCACCAAATTTTTCTTCTGCGCAGTAGTAAATTCTCTTGGTGAAAATATTGTACTAAAAACCTTAATGATATCAACAAAATAATCATCAGCTATATATATTAAAAATAATTGTGCATCTAGAAAGTTCTCTTCCACATTATTGGGTTCTTCTCCATTAGTTATCTTGGATAAGTGTTCTCGTCCTGCATTCAATATTTCGGGCTTCACCACAACTTCAAAGTCAAATTCTTGGAATAAACGTAGCCATTTGCATATCTTTCCCCCCAAAACTATCTTATTGTCTAAATATCTTATATCTGAATGATATGTAAACATATTGAAATGTTTCTCTAACAAGTAATGTATGTATTTTTGCAAGGCATACACCATATCTAATCCTTCTCTTTCTGTAGTGTTATAGTTTTTTTCGAATATGATAACTTTATTCTTGCAAATGAAACAGGGTGATCTATATCACCTTATCCTAGTTATGTCATTATTTCTCCTAATGTTATTGTAGATGCATCCACATGCACATGAAATTCTTTTTCCCAATCTGGAAACACTAAAAGTGATGCAGTAACCATCTTTTCCTTCAAAATATCCAAACTGTTATGGAATTCATCATTCCACTGATACTTGGTGTCCTTCTTCAACAAATTCTCCATTGGCGCAGTAATCTATGCATATATCTGTGCATATCCTCTTATGAATTTCCTTTAATATCTTGTATGTCCCAATGTACTCTTCAACTGGAACATTGAATTTGGTGGTGGTAAGTTAACTATTTCAACAATTTTAGCAGGAATACTAGCAGACCCTGTTTACACACCACATTCCCTAGAAAAACACCAAAAGGTGCACTGAAAATACATATCTTAATATTTAATGATATATGACATTGTCTGCATCTGTCTAACATTAATATTAGCACTTCAATATGGTCCTTTAGTAATATAAACACTTTCCAATGATCCAAGTAAACCTCCCAAAACTTATGAATAAATTCCTTAAAAGATACTACTACTACTCTTTAAAAAATGGTTGTCTCATTCTTTATCCCAAATGGAATAACTGTATATTGAAATGATCCCCATTCTGTCGCAAATGTTGTCTTGTGTCTATCTTCAGGTGAAATCCTTATCTGATGATATCTTGGAAACCCATCTGTAAAATAATAATCTTTTTGACCTCGTACATTCTCTAAAACTTCGTCTGTAAATGGGGTCAGAAAAGGATCATGTAGGCAAGAATCATTCAATTTTCTAAAATATATACAAATATTGATCCCTCCTTTCTTATTTTCCTGTACCACCATAGGATTGATTCATTATTACTCTTCCACGGGTTCTATAACACCATCTTCTAGCATCTTGTCAATTTTTGCCTTCACTTTCTCTTTGTATATTGGATTCAATATGTAAGGTGTTTATCTTATAGGTCTGGCTTCTGGCTTCAAAGGGATCTTCATCTCTCCGAGTTCTCCTAGTAATCCCTTCATTTCCAAAATATTTGTTGGGAATAAGTCACTATACTCACGTAGTAATTTTGTGATTCTTTGTACTGTTTGATTATCCCAATAATCTTCGATGCTAGCGAACTTTGGGTTTTCTACAGTTCCAATATTTACCTTCTTGATATTTAATGGTGTAGCTTAATCTTCTAAATCGAGCCTAGGACCTTCTATTTCCCTTTCTCCTTCAACTTCTAAGATCTGGATATTGTGCGGGTTATCCTCTATTGGATCTTCTTCTTCTGCAACGTGATAACAATGTAGAAATTGTTTCACTGTCTATCTATTCTGATTTTGATATGATGGAATTATTTTAAATTATGGTTCTTCAAATATTTACCACCTTCAACACTGTAGCTATCATTGTACATCCATGTTCAAAGGAAAATTTAATTACAAAATTTTGTTGTATCTCTTCCCAATCTGTAGTTTCTTTGCATTTTTCTTATTTTGTATACCAGTTCTTTGGAATTCCCTCTAATGTGTGAATAAAATGATGTGGCCATTATTATGGTGGTACTAATCTCCATTTAACCATGCACCTATCTACATGTTCTTTAGGTTTTCCAATTCCATCATATTTCTCCTTATATTTCTGCTCATGTTCTATGCTGAATCTGATGCACAGTAACCTCTTACACTGAAACCAGTGGTTGATCTTCTCCTTGTGTGTACCCCACCAACGAGAAGGTGTATCTTTCAAAGAAATATATAATACTAGTAACCTTTGACTTTCTACTATTTCTAATTCAAAATTCACCAAAACGTATTCTAAGTCATTCGTACCATAAAACGTAGGAGGCTCTCTTACCTATGAACTGATCCATCTCAACGTGCATGTCATTCTGGCAGATCTTTTGGTGGATAATTCATGTAGTCGTTGATGTCAGTTTTCAAGTCCTGTGTAAAAGTATGAAGAAAAATAATTAATACTCCTCCAACTGAGCATTTAATCTATAGTTGGGGGTATATAATCCTCTTCATGTGTGGTAGTTATGTATAGCTAATTCACACCTTCTGTAAGAATATTATATTTCGCAGGCTCCAGATGCTTTCCTCCTTCTGAGGGATACAATGGTGCAATAACTCTATATTCTCCATATTCAAAGATCATATTCCTTGTCTTTAAATTGATAATATCCTATTTATAAAAATCCCAATCCAAGCCCAAGAAATATGGATATGGTGAAGTATTATCTACTATGTCAATGACTTCGAAATCAGCCATGGTACGCACACCATCTATAACTATTGGAATTTGTTTCATTCTTCCAATTGGTAGTACTTTGTGTTGATTAACTAACTTTAAATGAATTGGTGAGTACCCCAATAGAGGTTCTCCCATAGCTTCACAGGTCATCTTTGGAAGAACATTGACTTCAAATCCTAAGTCTAGTATGACATCCACCATATTGAAATATCCTATGTTTGCATTCAATATAAATTCTTTGCTTGCTATTCTTTTCTTCCAGACCTGATTCACTGTTGTTACCCGTTCTTCTCTGGGATGGAACTTTTCTAAAAAAAAAATCAATATTTTTAAAGAGTCCTTACCATTCAACAACTATACACAAGATCCCAAAATTTTTCTTAAGTTACTTACTTGCTTTAAAGGATGCTCTTTGTTGGTCTTATAAAACAGTGGAGGCATGTCATACACATGTATCTCATGTATTGCCTTCCTTCCTTATGTAGACACAATGTTTTCCTTCAAAATATCCTTCCTATCCTCAAATATCTCTTTTTTTTGCGTGAATCAAAATTTTGTTCAGGTGTTGTATTCTTCCTAACCCACTAGTACTATTCCTTATCCATCTTGGCTGTGTCTTCTCTTGTCTTAGATCCACCTCTAGTAACTATTTTAATCTTCTTCCCATCCTCTTCTCTATTTTCCACCCTAATCCATTGCACGTTTTGGTTGGTCTAGTTCCTCTCGTCCTATATCTTCACAAAAAGTGTCGGGAAGTCTTTTGTTTCATGGTCTGTTGCGTGACAATACATATATGTTGTAGGTGGTTGTGGGAAGTATTTTGCATAGTGTCCATGTTTCTGACAGTTGTGACACACTACCGGTCCCCGACCTCCTCCAAAGCCTCTACCTCCACAAACTTCTCCTATGAGTTATCTTCTTTTTCCTTGATTATATCCATGTGGTGTATAATATTGTGGTCCTTGATTATACTACGACTATGCATTATTGTACTGTGGTGGTGGTGTGCACTGTTGTGCAGGATTATACTATTGTTTCTCATGGAACTAATGTGCATTATACAATGGTTGTGACTGAAACTACTACGTGAGATTATACTTTAGTTTTTGTGCATTATTATATTACATATATTGTGCAGGTTGTCATGTTATATGTTCAACTTGAACCCTATATGTATATGAAATTCTTTCTTTCATTATCTCCAACGTTTTGCAGTCCTTTTCTTCGTGTCCAATTGACTTGCAGAAATTGAAAAATGTGTTCTATGGTACTATTTGATACTTATGCATCAAAGGGAAATGATAAGGATCATGTCCATGTGTTTTTCAAATCTCACACCATGGTCCTCCTAAAGATAAAGGGTTTGGAATACCCACTCCAATATACTGTGTGAATAATGGACACTCATTCTTGTGATCGCCTTATGTCCTGCACATTGTACACCATAGATATTCTCTTTTCTCCTTTCCGTTATTCTGATTCAACTAGAATGTTAAGTTCTTCATATCCTATATTAGTTCTTCCACATCTAGATCTTTGTGCTTATACTGATTTTCCTCTAATTGTAAAGTTTCTTGCAGAGCCTCAACCTAGTTCTGAAATTTATGTTTCCTCAAAGGGTACTTCAAGTGTGGAAACAAAGAATTAACAAAAAAATGTCTATGTTTCATATCAGTAATAGGGAAGTTCAACTTAAATTTGATCCTTTTAAAATTATGATCAACCTCCCAAACTAATTCTTCTTTATTCTACTTAATCTTTATCATCTCGTTCATGAAATGATCTTCTGAGCATGGATTCTAAAATTCATTGATCAACTTCCCTTTCATTTCCGTGACAATTGTAGGTGATTTTGTCGGGTTATTTACTACGAGACCCATGTACCATTCTAATTCATTGTCTCTGAATGTAATTTCTAACTGTGCAAACTTAGTATATTCATCTGTAATCTTCTTGGCTGCCCAAATCTTTTCACAAATGAAAATATGGTTCTGTGGGTCCTCCTACCCCTCTCCATGGAACTCGAGTAACCTCATAGTGGGATATTTACCTACCATTATGAATTTCGTTGTGCTACCACCTCCATGTAGTGTAGAAAATCGAATGTTTCTTTCTAAATTACTTCTACTTGAATTAGACCCTCGTCCAAAAATTGTTCTATGACTAATCACTTGTTGGTTGATTGTTTTTTCTTCTTCATATGTCTTAGTCACACATGGGGTTATGGGTTGCACACTAATTCAGATATGGAATGGAGAGCCTTCTTCTATGTTGGACCCATAACCTTTGGTTTTCCTCTCATATGTGGCATGCAATATATCCTCAATCTTCCCCATGGCACGAAGATCCTCTACCTCTTCCTCATCGTTGACCAAGACCTCTCACTTGAGTACTATCATATTTTTTATATTCATCTTATATTGGTAGGGTCATCCGCTGCGCATCACACTTGATTTTCGTATGATATTCATGGTATGTTCATTATCCATCATGATGGGGTCCATTTATTCCTTCTTCTTGCTACTCTCTAGATCCTTCTCCATCTCTCAAATCTTCCTTAGTACTTCCCCTAGCTCCCCCATGCACGCAAAGTTGTCTATTTTTCTGATTCCATGGTCATCATTCCTTTATCATATAATAATATCTTAATCGACGTGTAAAGAGACCTGATGTACTTCCCTTTGGGTCCCTTCAAGAAATACTTCTCTACAGAAGTATATGACTTTGCTCTTTTGACTGCAAATTTTGTAATAAACCCTGCAATAATGATATCTAACCAAAAATCGACTGCGCATGTGAATTTATTATTAACACTTTCGAGTCATGTGATGTTCTTAGCAGTCCATTTTGCTCGCCTAATCCAATTACTCATATGGGTAACCTTCAACCTTAATAATCATTCATGTAATAACTCTAGAAAGTAACATAAATAGGCTTCATGCAAATCAATAAACACATACCTTTGCAGGTAATTGCGCGGTGTATATCTAAAACCCTTATTATTTTTCTAATCGAACTCTAGTTTCTTTGTCTCCAACCATATTTCAATCTCTTGTTTCATAGGATTCCATGGCATGAACATCCCTTTTTACCACTACATATTATTCATCAAACCCCTTCTTGGTTGTTCCTCCGAGTTCCAGACAACAGCGAAACCATTTTTTGGATGTATGGACTAACCCAGCTTCCACCTTAGTTCTCCAACAAAACCCTTTTCACCATCATCCCTTCTGGTAAACCAGAAGGATACGCCACACACATAGTGAAAAGAAGAGTCTCACCTGAGATGGATTATGGGTGACTACAGGACGCAGATTTTTGCAGTCATGGAAGGGGTTGGGGATATTATTTTTACTTCTTCTATTTTGACACACATTCTACCATAATACCCATCAGGTCTAGTACTTTTTCCATTCAATGACATACATCTACATTATTATACTTTTGTGCACTGTAAATAAACCCTAACATATGAATTCATCTAATAATTCATTCATTACAAAGCATATACAAAGAACACATCACACATAAATACACCATTTTTAACGTGGTTCACCCCCTTGAGATACGTCCACAAAGATATTTTTCTCATTTGGTATTCTTCATTAAAATAGTGTTGTGCACATTACATCAAAGGGTGCATCTATAATGAACATAAGTTTAGTGGTTAGGCAGACCAATGTCGCACTAATATCCACAACTTGAGATGTAACCCTCAGTCATATGTCAACATTAACTCCATCTAAGATCCACAACTCTCAACAAAATACATACTTCAACTCAACATGAAAAAGTCACTAAACCTTATTATGATCTTCTCTTGATATCCCTAGCTTCTTCATAAATCCTCTATTTATACTGCAAAATGGGTTAAAACCCTTACATTATGACTCCAAAACCCTAATTCTAAGTGGACTCCACTTGTCCACTTGTCCACTTTCTAACTATCTTCTGCACAACGGGTCTTTGATCCAATAGTTCCTTGCGCCGATCTTCCTTCTTTCATGGCACACTTCTTCCTTTTCTCTTTTTCATGTTGGTCTTCCTTCTTTTTTGGCACACACCATTTCCTTTGGTCCATTATGCCTCTCTTGTTTCTTTTAAATCCCAAAATTTCCTGCTCCAACATCCCCTTATGGTGAAATCCCTCATGCGAAGATGATCTTTGATAAATTTCTCAAAGTGTTCCCCTTATGGTGAAATCCCTCATGGGAAGAGGCTTTGTGAATTCCAAATTATTAGGTGGTTTATTAGCCCAGTAGTGTAGTTAGGTAACCCAAGTTTTATTTAGGAATAATGTAATGAAGATCAATGAATTTGCACGCGAAACTATTCAATATGGATAGTATATGTTATGCCATTTTCAGTGATATGTGGAACATCACATAACTCCTCACAATTAGAGATTTATGGCCATGTGAATTTGGAGAACCCTCATGAGTTATTTAGAAGACCCTAGAAGGTCAAAGAAGTCAAGAAGTCAAAGAAGTCAAATTATTGTAGAAGCTCCTAGAAGAAGTTGACTAGTCAAAGTGGTTAGTCATGGGTTAAGTGGTCGCAGGAAGATTTATTTTTTTTAAATAGTTGCAACTAGAAGTGGAGAGTTTAATATTTGTGGATAAAATGGATGTAAGTGGAGAAAGTGGTTAGAAGTGGTTTATCCCCAAAAGAAGAAAATTGGGTAAGATGGTTAGAAGATAACCCCTAGAGGAAGGTTTTGGAGAAGTATAAATAGCAAACCAAGGTTCTCTTATGTGTATTATTTTTGAGCATATTGAATATCCATTTTTGAAAGTTTATTTGGGAAGGTATTATTGATAGAAAAAATTCACGGTAGAAAAATTACGGCAACAAAATTGTGGTAGAAGAATCGTGGAAGCAGTATTGCGATAGCATAATTGCGGTAGAAAAAATGAGCCAAGATAATTGCGGCAGAAAAATCGTGGTATAAAAATCATAGAAAAAAAAATAGTGACAACAAAGTCGCAACAGAAAAACCACAGAAGAAAAATCACGACAACAAAATCATGACAGTGGATTTGTCGTAGCAAAACCGCGAAAACAAATTTGGTAAGTATAGAAAGTTGGCAGTCTGGTAACCACATCATATTTGCATATTGGAATTATTCCAATTGCTGCATGGTATGGTATAGGTCTTGATTATTTCTACAGGAATGAAGGTATGGTTTTGGCACATGGTCTTGTGTAAGGGTTTATGGTATTTGTTTATGGAGAGTATGGTGTATTACTAGAGGTATCTTTTTGGTTAACTTGGTGATATTGTGCATATGGTTGAAAGTTGGCTTGATCTTTCTCAATATATCAGATTTGGATGATGAGATTGATGAGACTGATTGAGGTGACAGGTTGTGTTGCTCATAGTTGATGCACTTGTCTTGATATAGACTGTTGGTACATTTTGACATATTTATTTCTGTCTACATGTTGTGTCATGTACTTTAGGGTTTCATTCCTTGCATCTCGGTTGGTAGTGGGATATGCAGGTTGGGTCTTGAAATTGAGAGTTGGTGCTCTCTTTGAGTTGGTGCTATTTTCAGTTGGTGCTAATAAAACCTGATATTGTAGTATCCTCTAACATATAATACGAAAAACTTAAACATATTTATAGTTCTCTTTGTGTTCATTATTGTGATGGTTTAACGTTATTTATTGTTGATGTATTTTGTTGAGATATGTTTACATGCAAGAAAATAAGTTTGAATGAAACTAATGATTAAATGGTGGTTGATAACTAAAAAAAAATTAGTGTTGAAAGAGCCTCACACTGATTCACCCCCCCTTCTCAGTTTGGTTGGTGTGTCCAATAATTGGTATCAGAGGAGGCATTCACTATAATCCTTACAAGATTGAAGGAGATCCATGAACACACAAGTAGAAGAAGGTTGTGTAGAATCATCTAACAGTTATATTATAGATGAAGAGGAATATTTTTTGAATCTAAAAGATAAAATGTTATATGTGTTAGAAGCAGAAAATGATCAATATACTTTTGGTCTTGATTTTGATTAATACATTAAGGAATCCCTAGAAAAGTACCAAAGGCATACCATGACACTAAGGAAAATACTCATGAAACAAGAAGAAGAGATCAAGAGACTAAAGACTTATATAATTAGTCAAGAATAAGAAAAGAAGAAGGAAGATGATGAACTTATAAGAATTCTTGAAGGAAATGTCAATATAAAAACCCAAATTGAATAATCTAGAAGGAAAGTACAGAAGTCAAACAGGTTCATGAACAATTCAAAAATTCTTGATGAAATATTGAGTTATCAAAGATCACCTAATGATAAATCCGGTATTGGATACAAAAAGGAAGAAACACACTTTGAAGCTATCACTTCAAATAAGTGAGGTAATTCCTTCATTTTCAAAAGGTGAAAGAAAAGAAGAAATTCCTACAGCTCAAAGAAAATTCAAAAGAGAGACACCTTCAAGCTAGACACCAAAGCAAAGGTATGAAAATATTTTTCATGGTCATTTTTTTTCATGTAATGAATATGGTAACAAGGATTTGGAATGCATAAATTATGCAAGGAAATATATTGGAAGATTCAAAACATCTTAATATGTTGGATATGTAATTAAGTGGGACACATTGTTGCCCATTATCACACCATGAGATGTTACAGTTGCAGTGGGTTTGGACACAACGCTCAGGATTGATGGAAATGAAGGAGATAGTCAATGATGAGTGATTCATGTAGCATGGAAATAAGATCACATGTAACTTCGAAGGAAGAGAATATTGAAAGGATGGAAGCTTAGAGTGCAAGTCCATAAATGATCTAGGTGGATATTGGTGGCCACCCACCTATTCCAACTGGATCTTATTGATCGTTTTTAGCTCATCACGTTCTTTTGTAATTATTCGTAATTGTAGGTTCTACACTTATGGGGTTGTATGAATCCCTACACAGTTTCCATATGGATATTGGTGTCCTCCCACCTAATCCAACTAGCTTATTTTGGATGTTTTCATCTCAACACATCTTTTTGTTCTTCTAGGGTTGTTTTGGGGCCCTAAACAATGTTTGTTTGGCTTGCCAAAGTCAAAATATAAATGAAGGAAGAGTTTGATGGTATAATATGTAGTTCTTGAAAACACCTTTCCAATGGGCTATCATGAGCCTAAAATGGAGGTCGTATGAAAAAGTTACAACCCAAGGATGTTTGAGGTACCAACTTACCAATCGGGGCCCACATAACTTTTGTGTTTCATCTCCTAGGGTTAGGTTTACATATTTATAGGGTTTTGGAATTCATGAGTAATGTTAAAAAATCCTTTGGAGCCTCATTGTATTCATTATGCTCAGAAGGATGTGCATAGAAGGCACATCTCTTCTCATAGATACATACCACGATTCGAGCAAGTTGTTTTCAATTCTATAGTTTTACAGTTTCAACCTATTTCATTTATTCAATAGAAGTTATTTTTCACTGGATATATGTTGTTGTTCTCCATATCTCTGTGTTATTGTATTTAGTGTATTATTCATTTTGTTCTACTCATAATCTAGATCAGTGGTATCATAGAAACCTTCTCTTCATTTATTTTTCTTCATGCATTTCCCCGATAAGATTTGGGTACAATAAGTTAGGACTCGAACCAGTTGAGACTTTGCAAGATTGGTCCAATCGAGCCTGACAAAAACCCATGGGAAACAAAAATAGAAATGATGGAGAAGGATATCCTTTTAAAAAAATTCTCGAGGAATACCTTGCATGACAAAGGAAACCAATGATGGATAACTTTTCATAGATCCTTCGGCGGGTGCCCACAGAAGACACATCTTCATCAAGCGACCATGCAACCCCCTTCAAGGTACATGTAAATTTTGATATTCCATTATTTGAAGGATTGATAGGTGCGGATGTTGTAGATAAATGGATGTTGGCACACAGGGGTAGACCCAGGGTTCAATTCTACAACAACACACCAACAAAACCCTAACTATCGACCCTTTCAGCAACACCTACGAAGAAGATGAAGTCTCACTCAAGGTAGAGGCACGGGTGGTTATAGGACATAGATGTCTACAACCTTAGTTGGGAAACATATATGTGATTATAACACTTAACATAGCACTCAACAGTTAACATTCATCAATATTCAGTCTCAGTTACAATGCAGTTAAACCCTAATTACAAAGCATCATAGTAGTCAACCAGATCTAGCACATAGCAGTACTTAGCACGATGAAACAGATTAGATATAGTAGATTCAAGAACTAAGAACATGTATATAAGTCAGATCCAACATCCATCCATATTATTAATCACTAAGAATCAACAGATCATTCATCTATATTAAAGTACTAAGAAAATAAATGTATAAACACATCAATACATCACACAAAGTAGAGAAACACAACATGTACATGGTTCACCCCCACCCTGGGGTTACGTCCACCAACTCTTCTATTCTTTATTATATTTCGTAAAGATTCTTATAGGCACAAAGCATCCAAGTCCCACTCCACAGAGGACAGGAGATCCACACACCTCACTAGATCCTCCTTCATTGCATTACAACAAAAATCCTTCCACAGTCTGTTACAACCACTTGCACTTAGCATTGTAAGTCTCACACACTATGCACAAAGAACTTACAAATATATAGATACAATCCTAGCACTTAGCCTTTCTTACTCTCTATATTCTCACTACATCACCCAACATCTATTTATACATACAAAATAGGCCTAAGCATGGGTCAACCCATGGTATGACATTCCCATACCCATTACATAATCCCAAATCCCAAAAAGGGCCCTAAAAGGGGCCAAGATCCCATGATCTCTGCTTCGTCTTGTGCTCCGCTTTCAACATCTTGTCGAAGTCCCCAAAATTAGGTCACACGTGACCAAGGATCCTTGAAATTTGGTCAAGAGCCAACAGGCCCCCAACACTCACCTGTGACTCGTCCCGAGTCACTCTGATCTGACTAGTTCTGCTTCAAAAGTTTCAATATTGGCTCAAGCTGCTTCAAGTTGTTGTTGTGCCATGACCTCTTGTTCAGTGAACTCTTGTATGATTGCTTCATTGATAGGTTCCTCTAATATTTGTTCAGCTACAATGATGACTTTCTCTAGTTCTTCTCCTCGTCCTTCGATCTCTGTGAACAATTGGTAAGCCTTATTCTGTACAGGTTGGAGTCTTTGAGTCACTTCCATGAATTTTTGCTAGATAGTGTGGACCTGCTGCTGGGTAGTGCGCTACTCTTGGGATCACTTCATTCTTTTCATAGATGATAGGGGCTTCAACTGCGCCTGTATCATTTTTTCTTGATACATTGCCTCTTCGAGATGTGACTCCAGTGCCTTCAGTTATATATTCTCAGTGAGTTGCTCATAGGTCTAGGAACTATGATCAATGAGTTTCTTACATTCCATGGCAAGGGAATTTATTCTCTCAAATGCGCTTCGAGCAGTTGCTTCTCATTGATCCCTCACATCCTGTGGGGTGCTCAGCAATGTGTGGAGCTCTAAGTCTTCTATTCGTTGTTGTAGTTGTTGTATATCTTCCAAAAATTGTTCTACTTGGTGCATGACTTGGTCTTCTACTTGTGGATCTAAGCCTGTCACAGAGAGGAGTTCTCTGTTGACAACTTCTTTCACTTCGAGTTGCTCTGCGAGCAACTGTTCTTTTTCTTGTTGCATCTGTACTTTCTCTTCGAAATTTTATTGGAGAGAAACCTTATTCTTCTCTGCAACTCTACATTTTTCTATGAGTAGGCCTTGCACTTTCTTCAAGGCTTGGGTGGCTTATTCTATTTCTTCTTGAGTGCGACGAAGGAGAGATTCGGCCGCATCAACTATTCGGTGGAGTTAGGTTGGCTCATCTCCTAACTCTGGTTCTCTTTATGGTAGGGGCATAGTGGAGACTGTGTGGATGGACTCAAGGGCCTGTTGTACCCCTTGGAGTTTGACCTCAATTATATCATACATTTCCTCCTTCTTTGCTTCTTGTTTCTCCATGATTTCCAACGAAGCATCATTGAGAGCTATGATGATGAAGTCAAAATCATCGACAGTAAGCACAGTCTTCAACTTGGTCATGGTGGATTTTGATTTATTTTGGAAAGAAGGTTTCAAGGAAGAAACCTTCCTCTTCTTCATGAGATCAACCTCATCAAAGGGCGGTGTCACTTTTCCTAGCTTATGTTCATCTCCTTTGTCATTTGGTTCTTATACTTTGTCATCACCCCCTCAGTTAGGTGATACTGAAGAAGTCTTTCCTGAGGCACTACTTAATTCATAACCTCTTCAATCTTCTTCGTTCTGTTGGGCCTAGGTGTATCATGTTCTTGATGTGCAGTCTCTGGGCTATCAGGGTCAGACATCTCTACAGGCTCTACTGGGATAAGGAGGTATGTGGACCAGTGCTTATTGATCTCCTCCAGGTATTCTTTCATGATCTTGTAGTATGACTGAAGCTTCTCTTTATGTTCATCAGCTTGCATTGTTATGTAGATGAAGTATTGATCTGCGCAGAACTTAATCAAGGGTTGGAACCTTTGTAGGGTGTTCGGAGTCATGCAAGGTTCATATTTGATGGATCTCTTCAGCTGAAGGTAGTAGCTGTGAAAAACAACATTCGACTTCCACTATTTGTTCATATCACTTGAGTACCAAAGGGTAGAGAACTTTGCAGCAAGCGGATCAAATGGTTTAATATCCAGGAAGGTCACACCTTCCAATATCTCTGAGGCAACAAAGACGATGAGGATCAGGAGCCAGCGAAACGAAAACTTGTAGCCCTGATCCTGTGCTTCGCGGAAGTCTAGTTCTAGCTAATTAACTAGGTCCTTCACCCAATTCATTTGTAGGCCTTCCACGCACTTCCCTGTGAGGTCAACAACAAAGCTTGTGACCTATGTAGGTTTGTTCTTCCTTACTAACTTTTTGGCTATGATATGGAAGGCTAGGTGCACTGCACCATTCTGGATGGAGGCTTCCTTGTAACCTCGCGTTCCCTTTTCAAAATCGCCGTATGTATCCTTGATCTTATGTGCTAGCATGCGGTCTGTGGCTTTTCCTAGATAGAACTCCTGTGGGTCGGGTCCTTTCATACTTAATCCTGTGATCCTATGGATCAACGTTAGATTGACTGTAGTATGATAGTCTATCCATAAGTAACCGTCATGGTAACATGAAAGTAATAGATTGACATAGGCATTCACTTCTTGGTGCCTTCCACAGTGTGGTATCTTCATGACATTTAATAGAGTGGACTGTGCGAGGCTCATTGTCCACAGTTGGGGGATTATCTTTGAGTTCTTCCCCTTCATCTTGGTCAGGTACTTATATGGGGCGAGCATACTGTAGTTCTTGTGATCTCTGAGGTTGAAGTCAGTGAACTTCAACACTGTGATCTTGTCCTACTGCGCTCGAACTATGCGTATCCCCTTTGGAAGGTACGTAGTAATCATGGAGTACTCGAAATATCTTGGTATGCTATCTCAACTCACCGCACTGACCATAGGCGGGATGTAATTGAGCAATATGGATAGGATCAACTTCGCATTTGCTAGTTCATCTCTGTGTTTCATTCTCTTTTCCACTGATGGTCGGGATCATCCGGCTCCGCGAGAAGTGGACGGAGAGGCTTGCATTCCTCTCATCGATGACGCTTGAATGCTTGCATACATTTATCTTTCAGACATTACTCTTTCAGTGATTAGGTCAACAAGAACTTCTTCAACAATTTTCTCTGCAGCGCTAAGCTTGTCTGACATGCATGCTCGTGGTTGAATATCTTGGGTTTGAAGAGTAACTACTCAATGCAATGGGATGAATGGAAATAACGAGATGATCACTATGCAAAATCAACTATTCTGCGAGCTTAAATTCACGGTTAGCAAAATTTTTCTCGTTGCGTGGCGTGACAAGATAAATAGATAACTTGACAACAAATCTCTTATAATGGATGAGAAGCCTTCATTAACTCAGTTCTATCCGTTATGGCATGGTCCCAAAGGTCTGGTGGTGAAATTTATGATCATAAATTCCTTTCTACTCATTCGGGACGTCAGTCTAACAATTATACTATCTCTAACGGTTATATTGCATCTCTATGGTGAAGTTCCATGTGATATTACATCCTATTAACAGAGCCATTTTTTGGCACACAGGGGTAGACCCAGTTTTCAATGCTACAACATCACACCAACAAAACCCTAACTACCGACCCTTTCGACAACACCTGCGAAGCATATGAAGTCTCACCCGCGGTAGAGGTAGGGGTGGTTACAAGACTCATATGTATGCAACCTTAGTGGGGACACAGATATGTGATTCTAACACTTAACCGAGAACTCGGTAGTTAACATTCATCAATACTCAGTCTCATTTACAGCGTAGTTAAACACTAATTACAAAGCATCACAATATTCAACCAGATCTAGGACCTAGCAGTACTTAGCACGACGTAACAGATCAGATCTAGTAGATTCAAGCACTAAGAACATGTATATAAGTCAGATCCAACATCCATCCATTTTATTAAGCACTAAGCATCAACAAATCATTCATCTATATTAAAGTACAGATCATTCATCTGTATTAAAGTACTAAGCAAATAAACGCATAACCACATCAATACATCGCACAAATCAGAGCAACACATCATGTACGTGGTTCACCCCCACCTTGGGGCTACATCCACCAACTCTTCTCTTCTTTATTATCTTTGGTCAAGCTTCTTACAGGCACAAATCATCCAAGTTCCACTCCACAGAGGACATGATATCTGCGCACCTCGCTAGATCCTCCTTCCTTGTGTTACAACACAAAGTCTTCCATAGTCTGTTACAACCAATTGCACTTATCCCTGTAAGTCTCACACATTATGCACAAAGGACTTACAACTATATAGATCCAATCCTAGCACTTATCCATTCATACTCTCTATATTCTCACTACATCACCTAACATCTATTTATACATACAAAATATGCCTAAGCATGGGTAAACCCATGGGCCGACATTCCCATACCCGTTACATAATCCCAAATCCCAAAAAGGGCCCTAAACGGGGCTGAGATCCCGCGATCTCTGCTTCATCTTGCACTCCTCTTTCAACAGCCTGTCGAAGTCCCAAAAATTAGGTCACACATGACCAATAATCCTCAAAACTTGGTCAAGGGCCAACAATTGATGAATCTACTCGAATGGTATTTTTCAGTCCACAATTTTTT
The DNA here is from genome assembly GCA_009831015.1 of Picea engelmannii. NCBI lineage: Eukaryota > Viridiplantae > Streptophyta > Pinopsida > Pinales > Pinaceae > Picea > Picea engelmannii. The sequence continues at coordinate 516,957 of ML800348.1, read as the reverse complement.
TGATAGGGAAAAGATTACTTTTGCACTCCTAAAGGTTGTGCTCCATGTTACGGACTGGTGGGATACTTACTCTGATAAAAGGGCCATAGAGGAATCTTCAATAGTTTTGGTTTCCCCCACATGGGATTCCTTCATGGATGACATTAAAGAACAATAATACCATGTTGGGAGCTATGAGGACTAGTACATAAGATGGACCACTTTGTGTCAGGAAAGGGACCAGACAGTACAATATTTCACCAATATTTTCCATATCATGTGCACCAAATTGGGTATCAAATACTCTGAGCAGCATCTGGTGCTCAAATACCACAATTATTTGCGTATATACATTCAAAAATAAATTTAGTTTCTAGACATTGCATCATTGGGTACAAATTATAGATATGCTGTCAAGACCAAGAAAAAATTTAAGTAGAAGAGGCGAGATTTTGGATCTAAAAATGCCTCATAGCCGAAGTAGGGAAAAGGAAGCCCCAACCCACAAACCAAGGGAAAAAGAAAATATGGCCACTATCAAAATAGCCAGTCCAAGACACAACACAAGAAGGGTAATGAGAATATGAAGAAGGACACAGGAAAATGGTGTGAATACCATAAAATCTCTTGGCAGACCATCGGATAATGTCTCTCCAGGAAGTCACTGGTGTATGAGCTGAAAGATTCCTAGTAAGAGGAAGATTCTAAATCTAAATAAAATCCAGAAGGAGGGAATCAAATTATCAATGTTGAACCTAGTGTCACTATCACTACCACCAAATTCCATCCAAGCAAACCAAAAGAACCAGAGGAAGGAGAATGCATCTTTCACTCACATATGTGGGTAAAGGGGGATCCGCTTCATTTCATTGTCGAGATAGGTAGTTATAAGAACTTGATCTTAGTAGAGATGATCAAATGGTTGGACCTACCGATGAAACCACACCCACAACCCTACACCATCGGCTAGCTTCACCAGGGAAGATATCTTTGTGTCAACCAACAATGTAATCTTCCCTACGACATCAAGCCTTTCAAAGACAAGGTATTGTGTGATATTTCTCCCCTTGAATTTTGTGATGTTATTTTAGGAAAACCATATTTTTAGAAGTGACATGTTGTGTATGATTCTAGACCCTGCGGTGTTATTATTACTTTGGGTAGACAATTTCACAGTATACCAGAGGTAGCGTCACCTACCACTATTTCTTTAATCTCTATTAATCAATGTAGTAAGTTCATTTCACAGACCGAGAAGTTCATCTTCTTTATGATCCATTCTCACAGTAATAATAAGGTCACCTCAACATCCATGGACTCTACATCGATCCTCTCCTTGCAGTAGAAGAAAGTGGACGGGATCATGGAAGAGTACAGGGACATCTTCTCCTCACTGACTCGGGTGCCGACGCACTTCCAAGTCAAGAATCCAATTGATCTAACCCCTGAGGCACCTCTACCTAATGGACCAGTATATCATCAGTTTCTTATGGAAAATTATGAAATCAAGCATCATATCCAAGAGTTGATTCAAAAGGAGCACATCATACCAAGATCCTCCCCTTGCAGAAGGCCAATTGTAATGGTGCATAAGAAATATAGGACATGATGGCTTTGCATTGATTATGGAGAATTAAATAAAAACACAATCAAGAACCGATACCCAATTCCTATAATTGATGAACTTTTTGACCAACTCAAGGGGGAAAATTTCTTTAGCAAGATTGACCTAAATTCTGGCTACCACCAGGTTCCCATCGGATCAACTGATGTATAGAAGAAAACTTTCAAATCTAAACAAGGTCTCTTCAAATGGTTAGTCATGCCCTTTTTCTTAACAAATGGACCAACCATTTTCATGAGGTTGATAGATGATGAATTGAGACCCTTCACCAACACTTTTGTGGTGGTATATTTGGATGAAATCCTCATATTCAACAGAACTTGGGAGGAGCACATGCAACATATTCAACAGGTTTTGAGCACTCTGTGGTAGAAAAAACTATATTCTAACTTGGAAAAAGTATCCTTTGGCATGAACAAGGTCCAATACTTGGGCTACATTGTTGATGAGCATGGGGTACATGTTTATCCAACTAAGATCCAAGTCATTCATGATTGTAAATCCCCAACCACACTAACCGAGCTTCGAATCTTCTTGGGACTTTCCAACTTCTATGGACAGTTCGTGTTGGGATTCTCCCATATTGCATGGGCCCTCGGCCAAGTGACCAAGGGTGGTGTAAGAGAAAATTTTGCGTGGGGGAAGGAACAAAAAATACAATTTTATGATCTGAAGCATCGCTTGTTCTCAACTCCAGTACTCTCCTTACCCTATCTACAAAAACCATTCTAGATTGAGACTGATGCATCTGACTATGTTGTAGTCACAGTTCTCACTCAAAACTGTCATCCGGTAGAATACCATAGTGAGACACTCTCAGATACTATCCGGAAATCCCACATCTATGACAAGGAAATGTATTACATTGTACAATATGATCGTCAATGGAAATATTACATTCTTGGAAAGGGGACAATCATCCACACTGATCACAAGCCTCTATAGTTCATACAGAAACAAGGGAAGTTTTAGAATTACCATCATTAGAAGTGATCCACCTACCTACAACAGTTCCATATCAACATCAAGTATAATATAGGGATCACAATTAATGTCACTGACTGCCTCATTTGGCCTCCTGTGGTTTCACTCACCATTGTGCTCCATTCCTTTGGACATTAGGAATTTGAGTGGCCCCAACTTTATCAGCACAATCTACACTTCACCACCACCTATCAACGCTTGGGTATAGGTGTGAATGTCACCAATTTCCACATTCAGGACAAACTATTAAGCCATCTGGTCAATATCTATGTTCCTGCAAGTGAGCATGGAAGGATGATTTGGGAGGATCACTACAGTCGATGCAAGGAAATTTTGGCGTGGAGAAAACTATGGTCATCTATAGAAACATTTTTAATGGCCAAAACTTAAACAAGATGTCAGAAAGTATATCATATCTTGCACTTCCTATGCCATTTCCAAGCTAGACATCAAGAATAAATGCTTATACACCCCTATTCCTACTACCAAGAGGCCTTGGGAATCCATCTCGATGGATTACATTTATGGAATTTCTTCCACCAAGAAAGGAAATGATTGTGTATTTGTGGTATTTGATTGATTTTTTAAGATGGTCATTCTCACAACCTGCAAGAAGAGCATCACAATGACAGATACTACCAAGATATTCTTCAAACGAGTGTGGGTCCATTTTGGGACACCACAAACTATCATATCCTATCGGGAAAACAAATTCCTCGGCACATTTTTTCAAGTCTTTGGTCACTGTTGGGAACCAAGCTCACTAAATCCATTTCTTTACAACCTCAAACCGATGGCCAAATAGAGGTCAACAATTAGATGTTTGTGCACATATTTTGAGTGTATAAATATAAGAAACTACATACATGGGATCAGATTCTTCCTTATGTCCAGTACAACTACAACAGGTCTATCCATAGCTCCATCATCCATAGACCCTTTCAGGTGGGGTTGGGATTCCAACCCTTGGGTCCCATTGATGTTGCACTACCTCTTGAAACAAAACAAACATATTATTCCCATGTTCAGTCTGAGGTTGACAAAGCCACGAGATTCATTGAGTAGATTCAACTCATCCACTAATAGGTACATGATATTTTGTAGAAATCCAACTCTAAGTACAAGAAACACCATGATCAACACCAAGTACCACACCAATTTTAGGTGGGAGACAAGGTCTGGTTACATTTGCAGAAAGAGTTCCTTACAATGCCCCATCAAAAGCTCCACCCACTTTGCTATGGGACTTACACTATCACCAAGGTTGTGGGTAGAAATGACTAGCTCCACCCACTTCACTATGGGACTTACACTATCACCAAGGTTGTGGGTAGAAATGATTTTGAGCTCAACACCCCACCCTTCCTTGGGTCTCATTGATGTTGCACTACCTCTTGAAACAAAATAAACATATTATTCCCATGTTCAGTCTGAGGTTGACAAAGCCACAAGATTCATTGAGTAGATTCAACTCATCCACTAATAGGTACATGATATTTTGTAGAAATCCAACTCTAAGTACAAGAAACACCATGATCAACACCAAGTACCACACCAATTTTAGGTGGGAGACAAGGTCTGGTTACATTTGCAGAAAGAGTGCCTTACAATGCCCCATCAAAAGCTCCACCCACTTCGCTATGGGACTTACACTATCACCAAGGTTGTGGGTAGAAATGATTTTGAGCTCAACACCCCACCCTTCCTTGGCTTGCAACTCATAGGATCTTGTGTATGCCTCAAAAAATGTAAGTCTTGAGATTTCATCATGGCTTCCATTCTGTTATCGTGGTTTAGTCTTATTCATCCACTTTTGAAAGAATCCAGGTTTCTCTTGATCCATATTTATGAGAGGAATGAAATGAATAAAAGACTTAATACAATAACATAGAGATACAGAGAACAACAAAAAATATCCAATGAACAATAAATTATATTAAATAAATGAAATAGGTTGAAACTCTAAAACTGCAGAATTGAAAACAACTTGCTCGAATGGTGGTAGTTATCTTTGAGAAGATATGTGGCTGTTACGTGCATCCGTCTGAGAAGAATGAATACAATGAGCCTGAAAAGGCCTTTTTAACATAAGGGCTGTACAAATGAGTTGCAACATGGTTTGATGGTACATTATAGTTTTTGTAAGGTTTGAGATGATTGCTTCAGGTTTTCATGTTTGTATGAATGAATGTATGGTGATAATATATGGATTATGTTTGGAGCATATTCATTAGGTCTATTATTGATGCATGGTACTAACCCTAGGTTGTGGATTAAGGCATTTTATGTTGAGGTACAGTTCTAGTTATGTTGAGTACTTTCTCAGTGATGTCATGGAACTTTTTTTATGAGATATATCATGATGATGTGATGCTAGATAGAGATATATCATTGATATATTGAGGGACACTCTTGGTATATATTTAGAGGTACTATTGCTTCATTATATTTGATGTAGTAAATTTTTTGAGGCATATATGTTATAGTACCTGGATGGTACATATGTGAGCTCCATTAACATATATTGTGATGTATTGATAGAAGAATATTTGTTGGATGTCTTGGCGTATGTATTTGGAATATTGGTTGATGTACATGTTGAATAAATTGGTTAGACATATCTTGGATACATTGGTACATAGTTCATGGTATATGTTTGAAGCATATGACACTTGGTTGGCATATTGGTATTTATAGAGGAATCTTGTTGGTTACATTGGAATATATCTTTAGTACATGGTCGAAGTACAAGTTTGATACACATATGGAACACATTCTTGGCATATGGGTGAGATACATTTCATGATATGATGTATGGTACTTAGATGATGTACATGGTTGGCATATGATGAGACACAACTTGATCTATGGATAATGCATGATTGGTACACACTATGTACATTGTTAGAGGAACTTGTTGGTTGGAATATGGAATATGTGGCATAGGTGTATGGATATCTATACTAGGGTTCATATTGTTGAAGTTTTTGGTGCATGATTGATGCACTTACTTGATGGTATATGATAAATGATTGATTCGTGATGGTTGAGATACATTTCTTGACATATGGGTTGTGGCATTTGATAGAGGCATATCATGAGTGATATGACACATGGTTGGCATGATGTATGGTTGATGATACTATTGATGATATTGATACACATTTGGCACATGGTTAATACACTTCAGTGATGGTATCTTATGATATATTATATGGTGTTGGTGTACATAGTTGATGTACATGGTTGATGTGCATTATTGGCACATGGTATGGCACAAGATGTACATTCTTGATGGTTTGTTCATGTTTCACTAGTCATTGTTGACATATCATTTGCTTCATGGATTGATTCATGAGATAGTATGTGTGATTGGAATACACTTAATGTATGGTATGGCACGAGTTTAGATGGTTTATGCATGGATAGGTACAAGGGTCGTCATAGGAAGAGCATGGTATTCCTAATGCATTATTGTTGAGTAGTTGATCATTGTTTCGATAGAGAAACAACATTTGCAACATAAGCATACTGGAGAGGCAACATATTTTTCATATTTCAGAGAATATAGGGAAAGACATATACACAAGGGGGATTATTCTTATTCCCATTATCAGTTGCAGAGGCATTATTCCAGGAGGAGAGATGACTGGAAGCCATATCATTAGCATTACATCGGAGTGATTTCCCCTCTCAAAGGGAGAGAGATTCACCAGATGTGTGAAGAACATCCCACAGGATCATGCAACTAGGGGGAGAAGATCAAGGAAAGTTCAGTCAGGGGGAGAAACCCCAAAGAGATATACCAATTTTCATTGATGTCAAAGGGGGATAGACAATAACATTGATGTGGCGAGATGAACATTGATGAGGAGTGATGATCATGGAGGGAGCATGCGAATTTCCATGTCTTAGTGGTTACATCAATGATTGGTGTTGACATCAATGTTGATGTTTCCATCAATGCCAAAGGGGGATATTGTTGTACTATTGTGTCATTGATGTCAAAGGATTGATTCCAAAGAGATGATGTCAAGTATTGTCAAATTGATTTGTTTGTATCGTTGATATATTGATTATTGGTTATATGGTCATTGATGTAATTGTTGTCAAAGGTTTGATTTCAAGTGGTGTCATAATGATGTTTGATATTAAAGGGATTTGTATCATTTATGTCAAGTCATGGTTGATAGGAAAAACCAAATGGATAAACTCCAAACTGGTCCCCTTATGGTGAAATCTCTCACGGGAAGACTCTCTTGGATAAAGTTCTAAATGTGGTCCCTTTATCGTGAAATCCCTCACGGGAAGATGCTTTGTGAATTCCAAATGGTTAGGTGGTTGAGTAGCCCAGTAGTGTGGTTATGGAACCCAAGTTTGATTGAGGAATAATGTAATGAATATCAATGAATTTGTAGGATAAACTATTCCATATGGATAGTATATGTCATGTCGTTTCCGGTGATATGTGAAACGCCGCATAACTCCTCACAGTTAGAGAGTTATTTCCATGTTAAGTTGGAGAAATATCATGAGTTATCTGTAAGCCCCTAGAAGGTCAAATAATTCAATAAGGTCAAAGAAGTCAAATTATTCTAGAATCTCCTAGAAGAAGTTAACCAGTCAAAGTGGCTAGTCATGGGTTAAGTGGTTGAAACAAGAAAAAAATTAAAAATAAATTAGTTGCAACAAGAAGTGGAGAGTTTATAATTTTGGGATAAAGTGGTTGTAAGTGGAAAAAATGGTTAGAATTGGGTTATCCCCAAAAGAAAGAATTTGGATAAGTTGGTTAGAAGATAACCCCTAGAGGAAGATACTTGGAGAAGTATAAATAAGAGATCAAGGGTATCTTCTGTGTACAATATTTGAGAATATTGAATATCCATTTGTGAAATTTTATTGGGAAGGTATTGTTTATAGAGAAAATTCATGACAAAACAATCGCTGCAAAAAAATTGCGGTAGAAAAATCACAGCAGAAAAATCGAGGTAGGAAAATTGCGGCAGAAAAATCACGGAAGAAGAATCACGGAAAAAAAATCATGGCAATAAAACCACAAAAAAAAAGTCATGACAACATAACCACAACAGAAAAATCGCAGCAGAAAAATTGCGGTAGAATAATTGCGGAAGAAAAACCGTGACAATAGATTCATGACAACATAATCGTGATAGCAAAATCGTGGCAGCAAAATTGTGGCAACAAATTTTCTAGCTATAGAAAGTTGGTAGTTCAGTAACCACATCGGATTTGCATATTCAAATTGTTCCAATTGTTGCATGGTATGGTATAGGTCTTGATGATTGCTACAGGATTAAAGGTATGCTTTTGTCCCATGGTCTTGTGTAAGGGTTTATGGTATTTGGTTTATGGAGAGTATGTTGTATTGCTAGAGGTATATTGTTGGTTAACTTGGTGATGTTGTGCATATGGTTGAGAGTTGACTTAATATTTGTGAGTAGATCAGATTTATATGATGATATTGATGAGACAGTTTGAGGTGATAGGTTGTGTTGTCACAGTTGATGCACTTGTCTTGGTATAAACTATTGGTATTGTTTGACAGATTGCTTTCTATCTACAAATTGGGTCTTGTACTTGAGGGCTGGATTCCTCACATCTTGGTTGGCGCTCAGATATGTAGGCTCAATATTTCAATTGAGAGATGGTTCTCTCTTTGATTTGGTTCTCTTTTCAATTGGTGCTGGTAAAACCTGGGATTTTAGTCTCCTCTAACATACAATAAAAAAAGATTAAAAATATGTATGGTTCTCTTTGTGTTCATTATTGTCATGGTTCAAAGTTATTTATTGTTTATATATGTTATTGAGATATGTTTGCACGCAATAAACTAAGTGTGAATGGAACTAATGATTAAATGGTGATTTGTAACTAAATTTTTGTAATAACTGTAAAAAGAGCCTCACAATGATTCACCCCCCCCCCCCCCCCCCCCAGTGTGGTCGGTGTGTCCAACAGTTTCTCAATATCTTGTGAGGAGGACCATGTGATTTATCTTTTTATTTGATTTATGATATCTATCATTCCCACATTTTAGACATATCTCTTTGCCTGCATATTCTCCTCTATATAGAATACAATCATTCAGACATGCATGATATGATATGTACTCAACACCCAATATTTTCAACATTTTCATTGCCTCTTCGCAGTTACCAGGCAATACATTATTACTCAAAAGAAACCTATCTTTGAATAACCTACAGTTGGTGGGAAATATAAATGTACAATTTTATTTAACGTTCATAAAATCGAACGTTTTTAATATTGATTGTGTGAAAAGATTTCTCAAATTATAAGGGACTTAATGATGATAAACTACCTCAATATTGTCGAGAAACATGTGTTTGACATTCCAAAATTTTATTTCAATTTCTACAGTAGCATTATTCTCCCTAATTGTGTAGAATTTGATCAGCTAGGTCCAAAGAGAGGGGTGGTGGAAGTAGATTTTAGAATTTCGAAGAAGGTATCAGTGATATGAGCATCATCCTCTTGCTCATTGTTTTGGAATAGATATAGTAACATTGTCTACATGCCAGTTGTATCTTGTAAATAATCATCCATACCAACCTTTGTTTCATTGACTCCATTTCCAAATTGTGAAGAACTACTATTTTTGTATTCATTCCTAATTCGTGAATTTGGACGTAGTGGGAATTGAATAAATGGTTGATTCAACCATTATTGGTATGCTTCCTCTCTGATTTGTGCTCTTATTGCAACCTTCTCTCAATTTGAAATTGTAGTGGGGTGGAAGATAAGATGATAAGTAGGTCACTCGTCATCACTAGAATCCTAATTTCAAAATTATTGAATATTAGTACATCGATGATATTAGTAAGAAAAATGCAATTGGTTTGTTCAAAACACATTGCGCAAAACAATTATTACCATTTGTAACCCATGATTGCAGTTGGAAGATAACATGTTATTATTGGCAGTGTAAAGTGGTTGTCCATTTTCATCTACCAACTGCTTGTGGTATGTTTCTCCTGATAAGATCTTTCGACATTTTTGAATTGGTACTGGAATATTATATACATATGAACTTGATTCTGAATTAGGATCCTGCAAATTTGGATACATTTTTATTCATATTGACATGGATAAAAAAAAAAAATTCAATTAGATAATCAAAATATAAATAAAATATGAATTTACTCGAGATGGAAAGGGAGAAATCCACGATGGACTTTGAGAAATATGGAATGGGCTTGAATTTGAAGAATTTGCCATTTGATATTGTAAGCGTATCTCCGTGCATTTGAGTAAAATCAACAATAAATTATTTTTAAGAATAAGGTGAATTTAAGAACAAAATGTATACTCTCATGTAATGCAAATCATGTGGATGCATCATGAAAAATAATTTAAGATGAATATATTATTTTGTGTGCAAATAAAAATTCATATAACTTTGAAAACATAACGGTGTGTACAAACACACATTAGTGCATCTATAACATTATAAAGTACCAGGTGTTTATATACGCATTGTACTGGTCCCATAAATTCAAATAATAATAAAAAACTGTTATCCAATATCAGTGGTCCAAAACTTTAAAACGCACTGGTGTGTCATATACATATCAAAACAGATGCATTAAAGTAATAAATGCACCGAAGTTTCGAAAAAATTTAAAAACAAAAAGCACAACTTTGTTTTTTTACGATTGAAAAATGAGCGAGAATTTAAAATATAATTTCATAAAGTCATTTAAATAGTAAAAACCTATTCAATGTTTCATTATTTTACCAAAACTTACAGTGGAAAGATTTGCAAGAGAACCATACCAGAGAGAATTCTGGAGCAACAAAATACTTTAGAATAGCAAGATTTATTCAAAAGATCGGAATTTGAAGGTAAATATGGTGATTCATTTAAAACAATTTTCATAAATTCTTTCATGGGTATTAAGCTATTCAATATTTTATTATTTTGCCAAAATTTACATGGTACATATTTGCAAGACAAACAAACAAGGGAGCACTTTGGAGAAGCAGATCAATACTTTTGAAATAAGAGTTATTTAGAGGATCAAAATTGGAAGCGTATGGTAATTCATTCAAAACCCTTTTGGAGCAACATAATTGTTCAAAAAATTAGAAATGGAAGGGTTTTGTGATTCAGAAAAATAAAAAATAAAAAAAAATCATACTTACCTTAAACCCTTTCTTGTTGTTGTTTGTGTAACTGCAAAACTTCAACTTATCGTTTAACCCTCTCCATCACTTCATAATTAAACCTTTTGATTTTTGGTTTTTATATTTAATGGGTTTATGTTTCCATATAAAAGGTGTTTGACATATGATGCATTGGATCCAAACCATCTTGGTACTGTCATGTTTATTTTAAAAGAATTTCCGGGTAATTGGTATGTCGTATGGAATATAATATAAATACAAATAATAGAATATAAATAGAATAAAATAGAATAGAATAGAATGCACTGGTGTGCTTACAAATACAAATGAGCTGACTATGCTGCAAATAATTAAAAAAAATCGTTCATGGATGTGTAAATTTATTTGTTTATGGTATTTTTTTTATTTTTGTTTTTTTCAATTGGAGCGGTGTTGTTAACGTTACTTATCGCACCGTTGTAATTTAATGTTTTTTAAAATATGTTTGTCGACACATTTTTAACATTAAATACATCAGTGTTGTTAACGATATATTGCACACAATTCTAATTTATTGTTCTTTTAAATATTTTTTTATAGTGGTGTGTTTGATAACATGTAACACACCGGTGCTTTAATACTAATACAATGCACCGTGATACTTTTTTTGGTGAAAATTGTGTGATTTATTTATAAAATATATTTAATATCTTCTGTATTGAATGGTACAGGTTCTATATTGATAAAAAAATGTATGAGAATAGTTCAAGTAACAAAAATTATGATGTATACAATGATATCACATATGTTGGAGTATTTCACACACACCTAGGATTTCTTTTTCCTAAGTTTTTCCCTATGTTTATTTGTCATTATTCAGTCTCCTATATTTTAGGGAGAACATTCCTCTAGGAGAATATTCTCTTCAGTTCACACTTCAGTTTGATCAGTGGAGTGGAGTCTAGATGCCACATTGGTATCATCACCATGCAACATTGGGATCATCACCAACTAATGTGCATTGTCCTTGGGATCATCACTAAACACCAAACTAGCACATCAATCATGATTCCCTAATCTCCTCCTCACTTCACTCTCTTTCAATCAGTTAATTGAAGACTGATAGACTAGTTAACTCTTGTAGGTGGCAGTTCACTCACGTAACTGCCTGAGAGAGTAGACTAGGTGGTAGTTTACTCCCGTAACTACTAGTGTGTGCCTAGATCACTCTAGACCACCACTATGGTGCATTAAATTCTCCCCCAGTGAACATTGGTTGAATTATACAAAGTATATCATGTGTAAATTATCATTCATTCATTTGGTTAATGATAATTCTTCCATTCTTTCTTTCTTGATTATATTTTATCATATTTTCTCTGCAACTGTGTATGTGAACTACTATATAGATCTATTATGTGTAGGTTCAACACATTTACATGGTATTAGAGATAACAAACTGCTAGGGAAAATACACACAAAATTATTTTTGCAGGTACTGGAGATTGAAGACAGCGGAAAAATGCAATTTCCAAATGCATTCTTACACCATACAATTTCTTTGCATGGAAGTATAAGATGATAATGAATCTTCAAGGAAGAGGATTATACCGGCTAACCATGAACACAGAGACATAACCAACATCATCCATAGAAAAATCCAAGTATCTAAATCGAATGGATGGAGTGTTTGGAACAATTTGCAGTCTCATTTCTCCTGAACTCCTCTTTCACATATCCTCCTATAAAACCCCCAATGAATCCTGGACCAACATGGAAGAGATTTTTGGAAAACATGAAGAAATGAGGGGACACATGATCGAGGTGGAATTTCTTATATTGTATCCAAAAACGTTCGACAATCTCCAATATTTCTTTACCAAATATAAGGATTTGTTGTGGAAATTCAAGGCTTTCAATGTTCATAAATATAAGGAGGAGAAACAAATGGTTCTCATCGTTCTCTCCAAACTTGGTCCAGAATACTCAATTTTTGTATCCACATTTAATTTATTTAGATTCACCTTTGGATTCACCTAGATGATGCCCTCTCTTGAGGCCTTTATCGAGTCTCTAACACAAGAGAAGATAAAGCTCATCAATATGGGAAAAATAAAAAGACTAAAGGCACATGCACTTACTGTGAAATATGGTAGCAGTCATCAATATCAGAAATATAAATACAAATAGAAAATGAAAGCACATGCAAATTCAAATAAGGAAGGGTACTCAAAACACTTCCACAAAGCCTCCAGATCCAAAGGGGGAAAGGGAAGAAAAGGGGAGAAATGCACTTACTTCCATTAAGGATTCCATACGGAATATGCATCTATGTAGAAAAAGATAGATCTAATGACCCAAATACTTCAACAAAATAACCTTGGAGATCACATCCTCGAGGGTGGCAAGAAAAAGAAGCTAGAATATCATAATCCCAAGAAAGAAAATTCTAGCCATGATTTTATTTCCATCAACTCCTCTCTCAATGTTTGGATCGTAGATTCAGGAGAATCACACCACATGGCTTCCACAAAATAATTCTATTATTCATTGTATGCATGTAAAGGTCCTCTTATTTTGATGGGGGGAAGCTCTCTAGTCGAGGTCACTGGAAAAGGAAGGATTGAACTCACAAATGGAAGCTTCGAGAATGTGCTACACATTCCCAAACTTTCCATCAACCTTATTTTCATGTATCCTATGAAAACCTCTAGAACCAGAAAGAGAGTCATATTCACACCTGATGCAGTGGATATCTATGATAGGCAGACCAATTCTAGGGTTTCTACTAGTGAGTTAAATCATCAATCTAGACTCTACATATTTTTTGAATTTATTGAACCAAATTCTGCATTACTGCTTACCCATGGTGATGAAATCAGTAAGATATGGCATGAAAGGTTTGGGCATTTAAATTTCATATATATGAAAAAACTTAGAAAGCAAGGAATGGTTGATGGTCTACCCGACATCCACTTCTCTAAATGAATTTGCGACAGACGTGTTCTTGGAAAACACCCTCAAGAGAAATTTGGCAAATGAAAGACTCAGAAGGATTCCTTTCCTTTAGATATGATCCATAGTGACCTCATGGGCCCTTTTTTTAATACATCAGTCAGTCAGTCAAGGTACTGTTGGCATCTCCACATTTTTGTTGCCTTTTAAAATCAAATAAGAAAAATCCTTGTGGCTACCTACGCTTTGTCGCAAGTATTGTTGTTTGAAGGTAAATTGTCAGCTATAGAAGGATTTTGTTGATTGTTCTGTTTCTTTTCGTTTTCATGCTTCATTCATGACTGAAAGCATGAATGAAGCATTACGATCGTGATGCGAAATGTATCTAAGGTTTATGTCTCAAGAAGGGTTGATTTTATTACAAGTCTTTTTGAAGAGTATTGATTTCTTTGAAGTCTACTATATATCAATAAAACTTTTGTTGCTCATTCGATTATGAGATATACCTTGAGTTTTTGTTAATACACCAAGAATTGATTGCAACTGGACTATGTTTACATTTTGTTATGATTCTTGGTATATATTTTCTTGTCATTATGCTTTGGTTTGCAAAACATCCCTTCTCCTAACCTTAGAAAATCAACTCCGCCCTTTGCACAATGATGAAATTTGAATGCACCCAATCGTACTTTATACTCTATTGGAGGTGGTAGTCTGAAATCGACAGGTCCATCATTTCAAGTTAAGTCTTGGGCTTCGTCCTGTACTCTTGGAAATTAATTACATATAACACCCGATTTTTTTATGAAACCCCTCATGCTTTCATTTAATCATGCCAGGGTAATAGTGTGTTTTGTTCCTTTGGTTCTTGCCCTGGTCTTTTCTATTTTTGAAACCCTTCATGTTTATAGTGATCTATGTCTGCCTTCGTTTATGTTGGTATGAATACATATGGCCCCCATCATCCGTGTCAAACCAAATGGCTCACAAACCTTGCTTCTGTATGACGACGCAAGTGAAGACCTTAAGAGTCAAGTCTGGCTTGAGTTTCTCAAGAAATTTCAAGGTTACAACTTGCAAACAGCCCAGGATTTCTCCCTCTCTTTTGATGGTTTTCGAGCCAAAGTAGGTGATGTTCAAATCAAAATCACTGAGGAATTTTTGAGCCAAGCAACAGGTCTTCCACTTAATGGAAAAAAATGGTTTAAGAATTCCAAGTTAGAGGAGGTGTCGTGGAGTTGTTCTTTACCTCTCGGAAAATCTAGTGTTGTGATAAAGGTATGCCTATATCTCTGTTAAAAACTAGGTGGCACAGTTTATTGGAAATCTTAAGACAATTCGTTACATGTGAGGGTCTCTTCGGCCTTGGTTTTATTTACCACATAAGACTGTTAATGAATTCCATTGGTTTCCAGTTGAACATGCCATTTTACTTATTGAGAAGTTTACATAAAATGGCTAAGAGGCATAAAAAGCAGAGTTTGAATTCCAGTTTATTCCACCATGGTTTGATTAGGATGTTGTTAATCCATCATTTGAAGTTTCAGGGTGTCGATTGGGATACTTTCCTATCTCATAATGCCTTTGTAACATCCAAACCTGCAGAGTTTCCTGTGGTTGATAAGCCTATGCTTGAAAAACCCCCTATCCCTTCCAGTGACAGATCGGTTTTATTATCCAAAACCCTGTGATAGGGCTACACTTAATGAGCCTGTGTTCAAGTAGCAGGATGTTGATCCTAGGATCATTGAATATCTTGAGCATGAGAAGGATGTGTTCCCTAATACCGTGGAAAAGAATGACAATAAACGCTCACACAAACTGTCCAGGAAGAATCCAGACTTAGGGTTTGCTAACAAAATAGATAGGATATTTATCTCAAGGAGTTTGATGAATAAAATGAAAGCTCATGCGAGCTCTATCAAAGCGATCGAGGTCCATGAGAGCTCCAATTATGAGATCGAAAAGTTCTTGGAGGAGGAATACCCAACTTACCATAAATCAAATACTAGTCAGGCTTACGATTTTGTAGGTAATCTGCCACCATGCCTGAAACATAACAAAGATTTCACAGGGATCAAACTCAACCAAAATCCCACAGTGGATAGTGGAAGCATTTTGATGCACATTCATATGTCTCCTCAATCAATTGTTACATATCAACAGTGTGAGGTGTGTTTATTTTGGATAGACAAGTATTACACAGATGCCCCCTCCCTTCAAGTGAATATCAATACCCTCACAACTCAGATTGACTCATTAACAAGTGAAAACCAAAAACTCAAGTTCAATGCACAAAGGCAAGGGAAATGCTTGAAAAGAACTGGAAATATAATAATAAAAAATGTTGAGAGTGTCAAAGCTGTGATTAACTCTGAAGTCTTATGATTCAAATTTAGCATTTAGTCGAAAGGTAAAGATTTGTTTTTATCTTAGTTGTGTTTTTATTTATTTTTTCTATTAGTATAGATTCAATTAGATTTATGTTGTTTAAAATAAGACTAGCTACATAATCAACAAATTTTGTAGCCAGTCTATTCTCATTCGAAATTTTGGAAAATATTGGTTAAATTAATATCTAAATTTCTTTATTTTGTTTTTCCTTTTAGGATATCATGCAGCTTGTGATCTAATGAGATGGATAATTTCCAGGGTTATTAGCCATTTCTTTGGCTCATTTTGTAAACATAAACAAACCTATTATAATCTTAAGAGATACAGTTTGATATTGAGTGGTTTTAGTACCCTCTATTTTTGTAATTAGTAAATCATCCTGGGATTTGATTCTATCTTAGAAGATAGGATGCTTAGTTTTCTTGAATTCTTTAAATACTTCAGATTTTTGTAATGAAGACATCTTTGCTGGGAGCAAGAGATGGATGGGTGTCTTCAGAACTTAATGAAATAGCATTTTACACATTTTGTCTTTAGCCTTTTGTTTATAATGTTATCATTTATATTTTGTTATGTCCTGATACATGTATAGATCTGATATCTTTAGATTAAATGATATGTGATGTGCAAGATATTATATTATAAATACCATATACAATTTGTTCCTCAAAATATAAATGTTGTGATTATGTTTTCAATTAAAACGACAGGGTTTATCTTTCGATTTTGATTGAAAAATGAAATGTACAGATTACTTTCAGATTTATCTTACAGTAATTATGTATAATCATGAAATTACAGATTTATGTTTGTTAAGCCCTAATATTGGCTCATTAGCCCTTAATTGGGGCATATTATATTAGTAATGTTATTTTATTTATGTCGCCTTTAGGCCATTAGTTGTAATTATACCTCCTAGTCTCCTATAAATACCAAGGAGACATTTTCATTTTGAATCATCTTGTACTTGAACATTTAAGTGGGTAAAAGGAGGTTCCCCCTCGAAGAGTCTTATTATCTGAAATTATCTCTTTTTCAAGGCGTTGAGTACTTTTTCTGAGGTTTTTCTATGCTATATTGATATTTGGTTCTTAACATATGGTATTAGAGCTCAAGGTGTTGGGATTTCGCTGCTACATCTGAGACACCTTAGAATGTTCACTATAACGTTTTTTCTACAACATTTCAGAAGGAACGGCTTGGAGGATATTTAGTAGAAAGATCAGGGTACGTTGGGTTCAAAATTTAGATCCTGCGGCTTTATACTTTCAGAGATATATCCTGTACAAGACAGGGTTCAGGAATCATCCTGAACTGAGTCATTGAGGAATTTTTGCTATAAAAATCTTTCTGTAACATTTCATACCCTAAAATATGCAGGCTATTTACAGAAATTAGTAAGGTATCTGTGGTACAAATTTCATCTTCTAGGTCATCTTAAAATTGTAGACACACCCTGTGTAATATAGGGTATCTGACTAGTCCTATTGACTAGTCTCAAGAAGGTGTTCCAGGTAAAACAATCATAACTTCTTCCTAGAGTATCCAAATTGAGTGGGACTGGTTTCATTGGATAGTAGACAGTCTGTAGTCTTTCTGGTGCGAGTTGAAGAATTCTATATCAATTATTTTGTGCGGGGAATGCTATACAAGTGATATCTCTTGGAAAGGCCAAACATCGGCAAGTTGTGGGGAAGTTGCCATAAATTCCACTTGGCACATCCAATTTTGACCAGACCTATGGCATTGCAGAGAAGGAATATCATAGAACTACATAAAAGAAAGTTTCATACCCAGAAGGGCCGAAACTTGGGAAATACAACAGAAGAAATATTGTCTAGAAAAACCACCTCAAAATCAAGGTTCAAAAGTGATACTTGGCCAACATGCCACCCAAAAAGGGAACTTCTACACCAAATAAGCCTCCAGAAAATCCTACTTGGACTCTTGATGAAGGTGAAGAAATGCGTAGGGACAAAAATGATTTACAAAAGAAGATAGTAACAAAATATGAACAACAAGAGATGATAGAGGGTTTAAAAGGGGATATCATGGAAGTATTGAAAACTTTTGTAATAGAGAAAACACCTAAAAGTGAAAATGCATCCCATGAAATTCATGATGAGGACACAAGGAAGGTGAATCAAGAATGGAGAAACTCCAACTTTGGTTTGAAGACCAACCACATTCCTAATATTGATATGAGGAAGTTTGATGGCAAGGACCCAATCACATGGATACTTTAGATGGAGCAATTCTTTGATCTCCATAGTGTGCCACATACACAAAAGGTACGGATTGCTTCGTTATATTTAGAACCTAATTAATTTGTATGGTATTGATGGCTTTGTTCTCGCAAATCACTCGTCACTTGGACAATTTTCATGGAAGAAATGATAGCACACTATGAGTATACAAGGAGCAATACCTTCTTTAGCCA
This sequence comes from Picea engelmannii, assembly GCA_009831015.1. Classification (NCBI taxonomy): domain Eukaryota; kingdom Viridiplantae; phylum Streptophyta; class Pinopsida; order Pinales; family Pinaceae; genus Picea; species Picea engelmannii. Next base: position 498,433 of record ML800348.1, on the reverse strand, counting down.
ATTGATAAATCTCAAGCAAAAGGGTTCAGTTATCGAGCACATTGAGAACTTCCAAAGATTGA
>ML800348.1:486204-496312 GCA_009831015.1 Picea engelmannii | reverse complement strand
GGTTACCAAAGTCTGAAGGAAAGAGTGTCATCATGGTGATTGTTGATAGACTGACCAAGTATGCACACTTTTGTGCACTCTCTCATCCCTTCAAAGCTAGTACAATTTCCACTGCATTCATGGAGACAGTTCAAAAGCTACATCGCAACCCAAAGATTATTGTAAGTGACAGAGATCCCATCTTCATTGGACATCTTTGGACATAATTATTTTCTTGTTTGGGTACTCAATTGGCTCATAATTCATTGTATCATCCTCAATCTGATGGACAAACCGAGATAGTGAACAAATGTCTAGAAGGCTACCTTCGTTGCTTTGTCTCTGATAAGCAAACACAATGGTTCAAATGGTTACCCTTGGCAGAATCATGGTATAACACTTCCTTTCATACTACAACAAAAATGGCACCATTTATGGCACTTTATGGATACAACCCTCGTTCCGTCACTTCTTCTATAAAATAAAAATCTAAGGTTCAAGAAGTGGAATATCACATCGAGAATCAACAACAAGTTCTCCAAATCTTAAAGGACAACTTGACCATGGCACAAAATCGCATGAAACAACAAGCAGATCAACATCGTAGTGAAAGAAGTTTTGAAGTAGGGGATTGGGTGTATTTAAGACTACAACCATACAAACAAATGTTCCTCAAGAAAGCCAAGAAGGATAATAAATTATCACCAAAGTACTATGGCCCTTATAAGGTGTTGCAAAAGTTTGGTACTATGGCATACAAATTGGAGATGCCTGCATCTTCACGAGTACACCTAGTTTTCCATGTTTCATGCTTAAAGAAGGTTATAGGCGACAAGATCCCAGTTCAAACTATATTTACATAACTTGATGAGGAAGGAAAAATCATATTGGACCTTGAAGCCATCATTGACACAAGAATTCGCCAGCTGAGGAATAGATCCATTTCAGAGTATCTCATTAAATGGAGGAAACTACCGGCTGAATATTCCACTTGGGAAGATGAGTCTTCTATACAAAAGCATCCAGAGTTACTCAAGTGTTGTGGAAAACACTTGTCTCAAGGGGAGGGGCATGTTAAGCCCTAATATTGGCTCATTACCCCTTAATTGGGGCATATTATATTAGTAGTGTTATTTTATTTATGTCGGCTTTAGGCCATTAGTTGTAATTATACCTCCTAGTCTCCTATATATACCAAGGATACATTTTCATTTTGAATCATCTTGTACTTGAACATTCAAGTGGGGTAAAAGGAGGTTTCCCCCTCGAAGAGGCTTATTATCTGAAATTATCTCTTTTTCAAGGCATTGAGTAATTGTTCTAAGGTTTTTCTATGCTGTATTGATATTTGGTTCTTAACAATGTTGGTGTCTCCGCTTCAGGCATTAACACCCAAACTGCCAACACCTCGTTCTGAATTTATTTAGAATAGTCTTAAGTTTCTTTGCAAGTTTCCCTCTTGGGGCATGGTACTTTGATGTTCTCAAATCATGAAGATGCTCGGATACACATCACTAATTCATTGACAGGTTAGCTCATTTACATTTTCCTGTTATTTGTTTATTACTAAAATTTGAATGTGTGGTTTGGCTTTCGACTATCCACACGTTTCTATTTCATAGTATTTTATTTTATTAGTTTAATATTTATAAAGAAAAAACCAAAACTATTTTTTATGTGCTTTCTTTATCTACTTCTTCAAAGCAGTCATTTTTCACATTGAGTTTTGTAAGTTTAGATCAAAACCTGCAGTGTGTATATCATGCACATAAAAAGGATAAGTATATTTGTTAGTTAAATATACCTACAATAGTTACGTCGTACGTATGTACATATGCATATATATAGTAATTAGCAATTAGTTATTTATTTCATTTGTTTCTTTAGGACTCTTCGATTGGCTAACGGAGCCATTAAACCCGTCAGAACGAGTTACACCAAATGACTTGGGTTATTTTGACAACCCTGGACCAGACTCGTTCTTCCAATTGATGGACGGTCATTTTCACCCGTCAACAGGTACGTGCTCATTTTTGTTGATGATTTCTCATGCTTCACATGCATTTACTTTCTCAGGAAAAAATCAGAGGTATTTCAACATCTCAAAGATTTCAAACCCCTTTTTGAGACACAGTCAGGAAATAAAATTAAAGTTCTTCAAAAATATAATGGGGGAGAGTATGTAAAACATGAGATACAAAATCTTTGTCATTAGGTAGGGATTCAGTTGTATCACACATTTCCCTATTCTCTGCAACAAAACGAAGTTTATGAGAGAAAAAATAGATCTCTAAAAGAGATGGCATTTTGCATGATATATGTAAAGTCACTTCCACAGATATTATGGGTTGAAGCACTTAATTGTGCAACCTACATACAAAATAGATCTCCCCATAGATATGTCAAGGATAAGACCCTCTATTAATCTTGGAGCGGCCTCAAACTGGAAGTGACCCACATATGTATTTTTGGTTCATGTGCATGGGACATGATTCCCTCTGAGAAGAGGAAGGAACTTGATCTAGAGAGAATACAATGTATCTTTGTTGGTTACCTCGACAGTGTGAAGGGATATAGACTCATTGATATTTCCTCGGACTGGCTCATCATTGAGTGTAGTGTCCAATTCGAGGAAAGTGTCTCGCATGTACCTCAACAACTGCATGAATACACCTTTGTTCTTCCACCTGTCAAAGATTATGAGCATACACATGCCGACTCTTCTTTAGATGTGAGTTATGATTCAGAGGATATAGATCAAAATACAGAGTTAATAAAATAATATGTAGATTCAATGCATCTAGATGAAGACATAGAGCTAGAGCAGATACCCAAGTGGGCCACTATTCTTCATGATGTAAGGGATCTTGTTGGGGATTCAATTGATACTAGGAGGACTCGATCTGATTTCGAGGATCCCCCTGTTTCACTCACTGCCACTAAATCGATTCCACCCAAGAATCATTTCTTGGTTTAGTCTTCATATCCATAGTCTTATGGTGAGGCTATTAGAAATCCCTTTTGTAAATCTTCCATGCAGGAGGAGTACCACTCCCTCTTCAAGAACTAGAATTGGGATCTTCTTCCCCTTCCTTCAAGAAGGAAACTTGTCAGGTGCAGATGGGTTACAAGACCAAGAGCACAGTGGATGGATAGCTTAGCAGATACAAAGCCAGGCTAGTTTCCAAAGGCTTTCAGCATGTACATGGAAATGAATATGATGAGACCTTCGCTCCAGTAGTGAAGATGGATTCCATACATTTGGCACTTGCCATTAGAGCAACAAAGGGATGGGAAGTCCATCATATGGATGTGAAGAATGCATTTCTTCACGGTGATCTCTATGAGGATATCTATATGGAGAAGCCCAAGGGATTTATGCAGGATTCATCTTTGGTCTATCAACTAAAGAAGTCTCTTTATGGCCTCAATCCCGCTTCGAGGGCATGGTATGCCAATATGGAATCCTACCTACTGTCATAGAAATTTTTACATTGTAAATCAAACCCGAATATTTACATTCTTAGTATGATTGATTCACTTCTACTCCTATTTCTTAATGTTGATTATTTGTTGATCATTGGTTCCTCAACTTCAATGATTGTTGCAGTCAAGAGGATTCCACATGACAGGTTCTTGATGACAGACATTCGTCCGCTACATTTCTTCCTTAGACTCGAGATTATTCAGGATGCATCAGGCATCAAATTGTCTCAGTCCAGGTATGCATGAGATATCCTTGAGAGATTTCACATGAGAGACTGCAAGTCTGCCCCAACTCCTTTCCTATCAGGAGTCAGACTTGAGGATGGTGTGGGACACTCCATTGGTTGATAACACACTATACAGACAACTAGTGGGGATATTTTTGTATCTCACACACTCCAGACTAGAGCTCTCTTATGCAGTTGGCACAATTTCCAGATTCATGTAGCATTCACATGAGCTACATTGGAAGGATGAAAAGTGTATCCTTCAATATGTACAGGGCACCATCACCTTTGGGATTAACTATGAAACAGACTCTGCATTGGACCTCATTGGGTTCATTGATTCTGACTGGGTTGGAGATAGAATTTATTGCAATTCCACATCTGGTTACTCACTCAGTCTTGGTTCTAGGCCTATTTGTTGGTCGAGCAAGAGGCAGGTTGATATTCCTCTATCTTCATCCGAGGCAGCGTACAGAGGGATAGTTAACATAACCATTCAAGATATGTGTCTACAAAATTTTCTCACTTAGTTTGGAATTCAGTTTCATTGACTAATCATCATATGGTGTGACAACCAGAGCACTCTGAAGTTCTATAGATATCTAGTTCAAAGGCAGTAGATAAAGCACATCGATATCCACATGCACTACATCTGGGACTTAATACATGAGGGGATCATCGACCTGCAGTTTTTTCCTTCAGCAAAAAAGGCTACAAAGATCTTCACCAAAACCTTCACTGAGCATAAGTTTCATTCTCTTCATAGTCATATTGGAGTGAAGGACATAGTTTCATAAAAACTATCAATTCTTCTTTTTACATACATTTTACTTTGTGGGGGCATTTTTTCCATGAGGTTTTCCCTCTTTCCTCATTTTATTCAATGTATATTTTGTACTTGGGCACCTAACATGGCCTCGTTGTTGGGACCCATTCTTTATTTTCACCATAGTGATGTTCAAGGAGGATGTTGGAGTACTTCACACACATCTAGGATTTATTTTTCCTAAGGTTTTCCCTATGTTTATTAGTCATTATTTAATCTTCTATATTTTAGGGAGAATATTCCTCTAGGAGAATATTTTCTTCAGTTCACACTTCATTTTGATCAATTGAGTGGATTCTAGATGCCACATTGGTATTATCATCATGCAACATTAGGATCATCACAAGATAATGCGCATTTTCCTTCGTATCATCACCAGACTAGAACATTACTCATGATTCCTTGATCTCCTCCTCTCTTCACTATGTTTCAGTCAGTTAATTGAATAATGATAGACTAGTTAACTCAGCTAGGTGGCAATTCACTTCTGTAACTGCCCCAGAGACTATACTAGGTGGTAGTTTACTCCTGTAACTATTGGTGTATGTCCATATCACTCTATACCACCACTATGGACCATTGGATTCTCCCCCAATGCACATTGGTTGAGTTATATAGAGTATATCATGTGTGAATTATCATTCATTCATTTGGTTAATGAGAATTGTTCCATTCTTTCTCTCCTTCTTCTCTTTTCTCATATTTTCTTTGCAACTGTGTAAATGTGTTGAACCTACATAGAATAGATCTAGCTAGAAAATACTACACATATTTGCAGAGATAAATTGAGAAATAATAAGAAATAAATAAAGAATGGAAGAATTCTCATTAAACATAATGTATAATGAATAATTTACACATGATTTAATATGTATAATTCAACCAATTCACATTTGAGGTGAACTGAATGCACCATAGTGGTTTTCTAGAGTGATATGAACACACACCAACAGTTATGGGAGTGCACTGCTACTTAGTCTAGTTTCTCGGGTAGTTACGAGAGTGAACTACCACCTAGTTGAGTTAACTAGTCTACCAGTCTTCAGTTAACTCAGTGAAACAGAGTGAAGTGAGGAGGAGAATAGGGAATCCTGGGTAATGTGCTATTCTGGTGATGATCCCAAGGAAAATGCATATATTTTGGGTGATGATCCCAATGTTTCACGGTTACAAAACCAATGCACCATCTAAACTCCACTCAACTAGTTAAAACTGAAGTTTAAACTGAACAGAATATTCTCCTAGATGAATATTCTCCATAAAATTTAGGAGACTGGATAACGACTAATAAACATAGGAAAAATAAATCCTAGGTGTGTGTGAAGTAACTCCAACACCCCCCCTGAACATCACTATGGTGAAAATAAAGAATGGATCCTGGCAATGAGGCCATGTTAGGTACCCAAACAAAAACAATACACTGAAATAAAGTGAGGAAAGAGGGAAAACCTCATGGGAAATACCCCCCCTGAAGGTACAATGTATGTAAAAAGAAGAACTGAGAGTTTCTATGAAACTGTGTCCTTCACTCAAAGACGACTTTGCAGAGAATTGAACTTTTTCTCAGTGAAGGTATTCGTGAAGATGTCTTTCATTTGTTCTACTGAAGAAAACAAATGTAGGTTGATGATCCCCTCATGTACTAAGTCCCGGATGTAGTGCATGCGGATATCTATGTGATTCATATCCTGCCTCTGAACTATATCTCTACAAAAGTTCAGAGTTCTCTAGTTGTCACACTAGATGGAAATCGATCGATGAAACTTAATACCCAACTCAGTGAAAAAATGTTGTAGCCACATAGCCTGAATGATTATGTTGACTACACCTATGTACTATGCCTCAACTAAAGATAGAGAAATAACAACCCGCTTCTTTCTCGACCAACTGAAAGGCCCAGAACCAATACTGAGTGAGTAACCAGATGTGGACTTGCAATCAATACTATCACCAACCCAATCAGAATCATTGAACCCTATGAGATATAATATAGATTTTGCTGCATAATGAATCCCAAATGTGATGGTGCAATGTAAGTATCGAAGGGTACACTTTGTATCCTTCCAATGTAGCTCATGCGCCTCTTGCATGAACCTGTAAATTGCACCAAATTCATAGGATAGGTTTGGTCTGGAGTGTGTGAGATACAACAAGCTCCCCACTAGTTTTTTGTATAGTCTACTGTCAACCAGTGGAGTGTCCCTACCATCCTCAATTTTGACTCCTAATAGGAAAGGAGTCAGAGTGGACTTGTAGTCTATCATGTGAAATATCTCAAGGAGATATCATGCATACTTGGCCTAAGAAAATTTGATGCTTGATGCATCCTGACTGATATCGAGTCCAAGGAAGAAGTGTAGTGGAACGGGGTTTTTCATCAAGAACATCTCATGTAGAATCCTCTGGACTGCAGCAATCGCTGAAGCCGAACAACTGGTGATCAGAAAATCATCAACATATAGAACTAAGAGTATAAGTGAATCATTTGTCCTGAGCATGTAGACATTCAGGTCTGATTTAAAATGTACAAAGTTCTGTGACATCATGTAGGAGTCCATCTTGGCATATCTGTGGAAGTGACTTTGCATGTAGCATGCAAGATTCTATCTCTTTTAGAGATCTATTTTTCCGCTCAACAAATTTGTTTTGTTGAAGAGTATAGGGATCTGTGGGCTGCAACTAAATCCCTTCCTCATGAAAAATATTCTATACCTCATGATTGACATACTCTCCCCCATTATTAGTTTGTAGTAATTTGATTTTCTTTCCTGATTGTGTCTCAACCAGGGCTTTGAAATATTTGAGGTGTTGAAAGACCTCTGATTTTTGCCTGACAAAGTAAATCCATGTGAAGCGTGAAAAATCATCAACAAAAATGAGAACATACCTCAATTTTCTAATTGATGGATGTGGAAAATGGCCCATGAGGTCACTATGGATTAGATCTAAAGGAGAGGAATCTCTTTGAGTCTTTCCTTTATTGAATTTCTCTTGAGGATGTTTTCCAAGAACACATCCCTCACAGATTCCTTTTGAGAAATGGATCTTTGGTAGACCATCAACCAATATTTTCTTTCTAATTTGTTGCATATATCTGAAATTCAAACGCCCAAACCTTTAGTTTCATATCCTACTACTTTCATCAGCATGGGTAAGCAGTAAAGCATAATCTGGTTCAATAAATTCAGAAAATGTATAAATCTAGATTTATGATTTACCTCACTGGTAGAAACCCTAGAATTGGTTTGCATGTCATATATGTCCACTGCATTAGGTTTGAATATTAATTTATTTTTGGCACTGGAATTCATCATATGATACACAGAGAGAATATTGATGGAAAGTTTGGGAACGTGCAACACATTCTCGAAGATTTTGTTGGTGTGTTCAATCCTTCATTTGTCGATGACATCTACTGGAGAGTTGTCCCCCATCTAAATAGTATGAACTTTTGTTATTGGATAAATCCGTAAGTGCGGACATGAACCGATCTCCCTAGATCCACCTAGATCTAGAACAAAGCAAGACAGAACATGACTCTTTCCCTAGATTTTGACCATTGAATTAAATAGGAGGCAAGAACAAATGACATACCTTATGATCGCTTCCTATGGTCTTTGTTGCTCCCACTTCACTCCAGTGCTCTCATGCAACCAAGACCAAGACAACACAAACCAACCAAAGTGAAGAAAGCACAATCTATTCAACAATCAATCTATGTATATGATCAAGGAGTTATACAATAAAGTGGACTTAGCTTTATGGGAAAGGGACATATTACTGTATCATATTGATGGAAAGTAAAGATTACAACCCGAGCCTTGATGTTGCAAACTTCCTTTCGATGGCCCTTGGCTCCGACACACACACTTGCTCACTTGCATGAAGAAGATCAACCACCTTTGACAAACTTGCTAGAGTTTCTTAGCTGTTGTAGTATCAGTCCTTCACACAATTCTTTCACTGATTCTCCAATGAATCTTGCTTCTCCTTGTTTTCTTAACCTTTTCCATGAGAGTTCCCTCAATATATAAGAGAGAATGAATTATTTACTTGGATAAGAATGATCCCAAAATATCAGGGAATCTAGTACTAGGATAACCATTTGAATGCCATCTCATCCTTTTAGAAGATTCCCTTCTAGAAGCATCGATAATTCATCTTTTTATTTGCTTTAGAAATAGTTCTCACCCTAGCACTTCAACACAGTGTGAAATTCTCGCACCCTGGCTTAAGGCAGCCTGCGAGAATCATGCATTCTCGCAAGCAAATATACTAGTAGCCTGCGAACAGTCCTAAAAAATGTGATTTCTGGAAAGAGATGAAGGTAAACTTTCTCAGGAGAAAGTTATAATGAAGAGCCTGAGTATATCATCATCAATACATCATCATGACAACCAAAATCATGGGTAACAGAATTCCCCCCAAAGTATCAGGTTGGAACTAGTGATAGCCGATAGACTTTGTAAGCTACATGTGTGTGTCGAGAACCAGGAGCACACCTAATCGGAAACCTGCGAACAACCAAGCATCTGTAGAATATCATATATACCAATTCTGAGGTAGGCATTCCCATACTCAGATCATAGACTGATGACATTATAGACATGGGTCATGGCCACCAATCATACACTGTGGATCCATGTCGTCAAAATATAGCATAGCCACCGGAACACATTGTGGATCTATGCGAGAAATTTCAAATCAAGATGACATAGCCATGAGACATACACAGTGGACCTATGTGTCGCAAATTATACATACTCCATCGCAACCTGGATCACAAATATGATATCCAGGGTCTTCAATCTCATTGCCCAAAGTATGAATCTAACCATGTGATTACATGTGTTGAAGTTGAACATGGTAGAAACCACTTGATTATCGGTCAATAATGAAACCATTAACAAGTGTGAGAGAAATCACCATTGATGTTAATGACTCCCAAGGTACTATAATACAATCCATCGAGTGAGAATAAATGAGTTGAAGTCGAACATTCGATGGAATCTTTCGATCAAAGGTCAATGATCTAAACCCACTTTCGAAAGCGAGGAAACCTGCCATTGAGGCATGCAAGCTCCAAGGTACCAAATAATTTCTAAGTCTTGATTCCAGATAATGATCTGAATTCGACGGAACAAAACTTGTCACAGGAGGGCCTTGATGTATCCCCCATCAATGACACGAAATGAGTAACAGATTTTGAAGGTGAAATAGAGCATTTTGCAAATTGGACCGAACACAGGGAAGGCCGACATGGAGAGAATGGATAACTGCAAATGGATGACTCAATATAGGTTTCGGATGGACTTCTCTTGAACATATGAATGACACGACCAATGATTTGGTAACATTTACTCAAAGATGACACAGGGAATAACCTTGTAGCAAATCGAATGAGAGACAAATGGATTTCCCAAACCAACTTCAATTGATGAATAGGGGGTGTCATGTTCAAGAGAGACACTTACTGCCAATCAATATGAAGATGAAAACATATCCCTTTCCCAAATTTTCCCCCACCATTTCTGGCGAGTACCTCTTTATTTTTATGCAAGCTTGAGGAGGATAACATATGCTTGTTGAT
>ML800348.1:459348-485687 GCA_009831015.1 Picea engelmannii | reverse complement strand
AGCTTGAACCAGAGGAAACTATGCTTGAGGTAAGTGGTTTCATTTTTACACAAGCTTGAACCATAGAAAACTATGCTTGGACTTCCCAACGCATAACACATGGATGGTGGGTACTTAGCCCCCAGCTTAAGAAACTAGCTGCTTAACTTCAGCATGAAGTCCAGAGGCTGAGGCAAATGCCCCCCAAGATTCGTTTCATCCAACGACAAAGGCGGAGGAAAAGAAGCTTCAAATACTAGACGAAGGACTTGACTCAAACAAAGAGGGGGAAAACTATTTCATTTTTTAATGAGCTTGACATAGAAACAAGAGCTATGCTTGTAACCTATATTTCATTTTTTAATGAGGTTTCTACAGAGATGTGAAAACTATCCTCAAGTGGTTTCATTTTTGAATGAGCTTGAAATTAGAAAACTATGCTCAAAGACCTCTCTTTCATTTTTTAACGAGGTTGCCTCAGAGACGATAAAACTATCCTCGGAGTCTCTCTTCTTGATCATGGATTCCAAGAGGACAATTCTCTGGAATGACACCATGTCAAGGGACAAAAATCAGTCATGGATTCCAAGAGGTCTTCACTAGAAGGAAGAAACACACTCTGGAAGGACACCATGTCGAGGGTTATGACAGGAGTAAAGAGATCGGGCTCTAACAACCCTATCGAAGAGATTACCATGTCAACTACTGGATTTAAGTCATCAGAAGTTGAAACCATGGGCGACAATGCCACATAATTGACCTGTGGCGGGGGTGATACCATCTGCATATAAGAACCATTTAGGGAGGCAATCCAGTTGGGGTCAATGAATGAAAGTTGATCAACAGTCACAACTCATCCATCGTGAGGGAAAGATATCACACGAAAAAGAGTAGACACAATAGATTTCATGGCATAGACATAATCTCGCCCAAGGAGTAAAGAGAAATCCAAGGGGTCTTGGACTACCATGACGTCAATAAAGACAGTTTTCCCTCCCAAAGTTACAGGAAACTAAGGAAGGGTCCCTAAAGGTTGACTAGTTCTTCTCTTAAAAGCTAACAGATTCTATGTAACCGGCGCAGGTGGAGGATAACCCAAAGCTTGCCAAGCAATAGAGGACAAAATAATAACAGACGAACCTTCATCTATCAATGTTTGGGGAACGTCTTGACCAAAAACCTGTACTGTAATCTGGAAAGGAATGTAAGAGGGAAGATGAGGTCCAGTTAGCAAACCCCAATCAAAACGGATGGCCTCATTACTTGGAGGGAGTTTCATAGGAGAAGGAGGAATACCCCCTGACACGACAGAGTCTATATCAACGAGAAAAACATGGGAAATATCTTGTTTACTCTCTAACAGGAGAGTAGGATCGACCGATGATGAGATCAGATCGACCACGCAGGTTTCATTCTCCAAGGGGAGAATGGGGTCAACAGGTGTAAACGGATCAACCACTTGGGTGACACTCTCTAACGGGAGAGTGGGATCGACCGAGGATGGGATCAGATCGACCTCTTTAGTTTTACTCTCTGAGGGGAGAGCGAGATTGACCGAGGATGGTATCGGATCAACCACTGTGTCAACTGGTTCAACTAAGGACGTGACCATATTGACGACATGATCAACCGGATTGACCGGTGAAGGGACTGGAGTGATCATTTTGTCAACTATAGGTGGGTGGAGAGAAAACTTGAGATAAGAAGCTGGAAGTTGAGGCTGTGAAAAAGTCATGTCTTCTAGTAATTTTGAGGCTTCATCCATATGAGGACAAAGGTGAGTGACATGACTCCCTTTGCATAACATACATGGGAACTTGACTCTAGTTTTCTTCTTCCCAATCGTATCATGACTGGTTGATGGGGGGTTGTCAGCATGTTGTTCAGAGGCTAACAACATGGGTTGGAAAAGGTGTGTAGACCATGCTTCTATAACCTTGGATAGACCGGGGCAATCCTTAAGAAGATGGCTACCCTTACAAAGCCTACAAGGGTACTTGGGCTTACGGGTTGTTTGGGTGATCTTGACATCATCAACACTCCCAACATGATTAACAGTAACTGGTTGTTTTCCAACATGTTTGACAGTGGTTGGAGGTTTTGACCCTTATTTATCTTTCTTCTTCTTAATCTTCCTTTTCTTCTTCTTCTTATTTACCGGGTTACTAGATTCAGAACTTTCACTCGACGAAGAAGATGAAATGGAAAGCAACATTGCAAGTGAAGAAGGTGAAGAAGACCTTACTAGTGAAGAAGGTGAAGGATCAACATGAGGTTGGTGCTCTTGGGGGGAAGTGCTCGTGACTGAAGCATTAAATGCATTCGGGATTACCTGAGTGGAAAACAACCACACCGACAATCCAATTGTGAGACTTGGAAGGATCAAAGTAGTGATGTGAGGAGGACCAATGTTTCCATAAGAAGGAAAAACAAAAGGTTCCCCTGGAGCATGGGTTCCTTCATTGTTCATTCCAGGAATTGACGCCATGAAAAACAAAAATCCAATCTAGAGTCCACTAGGGAAAACAAACAGCACACGCTAAAATTCTAGGAAGCAAGAAAACAAACAAAACCTTCTCACAAATGAATGCACTAGTTGGTGATGAAATCCAACGTCACGGGAACAATGTAAGAAGGGGCTGAGATAGAGCGAGTGGAAAAGTTATGTTGACGACCTTCTTAACAGACTTACACCCTGGTGCAAGCTCCCACACACAATCGTGGGTATACCCTCCAAGGAGCCCGAGTGAGTTTGGTCAACGTTGATTCCAGGTACCATGAAGACTTGCCCCTCCACAGTCACCTCGGGTAAGAACCTAGAGAGAAAGGCCACTAATTTCACCATGAACAACAATAGAGCCTGGGGGGACAGTCGATAGTCCGATCCACATGAAAAGGTAGGGTATCTAGCCCGCAATCAACTCAAAAGTCTTCCACTCATCATTGTGGGTACACCTCTGAGTGACCCCCGTAATACGTGCAATCTCTACACTGATATCAACAAAGCAGGGTGAGTAACTCCACCAATATCAATGCGACCTCGTGCTTGACCCTTGTGTAAGAAGGGCTTCCCAAGACAGTATGTTGCAAATGGAATTTAACACTCCCTAACACAAGATGCTATTGTGTGTTTGCAACTTTGGAAAGTTATCTTTCACACCTATTCCAAAGCCCTATGACTAATCTAATGTAGGTTTTCTACCAGAAAAGATAAAAATGTCTAATCAATTTTTATAAGTGCTTTATTTTATGGCTGTTGTTACTCAAAAGGAAGATGACGTGGACAATATGGTGTTTTGACTGACTCGAAAATTATGCAAAGATATGAAAATGCAATATTTTCATTTCGATGAAATCTATGCTACGAGAAGGAGAAAACATTTATCATTCCCAGATGCACAATGTCCCAAAATCTTAAAAATCATTAATATCAAGATTCGCAAGAAAGGATAAAGAGGTACTGAACACCAATGCATGATTCATGCCCCCCCCCGGCCATGAGGGGGAATGTTTTTCATAATTTAAGATAAAAAAATGCCAAGAATCATGCAATTTCACTACTTCAAATGCAAGGATGCCCCCAATCTAATATAAAGCAAGAAATTAAATCTTTTTGTTTCAAAAATTTCACTAAAAGCAATAATGAACTTTGTTAAAACAAAGAAACCCAAACTAGTCTTTTCAATTGCATAAGGAAAGTGATTTTTCAAACAATAAGCAAATGATAAAGACCAAGAAACTCAACTTTCAACTGATTGTCCATCCTTAACCAAACAAGCACACTCAGATTCCAAAATCAAAGAGTATAGCTTTGCCAAGAAAAGTCAAGAGATGAAAGTCAAGACACAAATGACAAGAAGAGCCTTGAAATCCTAAGACTGTTCATGCACACAAACGAAGACAAGAAATACATCAATCAATGGTCCAAAAAACTTTTATGAGGCACCTAGATTGATCTGGGCAGTTGAATATGCCACAACTCAAATCCAAAAATCTGAAAAAATGAGTTCGCAGGCTGATTGTATTACACAGTCGAGAATCACTTATTCTCGCAGGTGACCCTTGAGCAGGATGCGAGAACCTCGCACTGAACCTTAAAGGCAGAATGTGAACCCTACAAATTCTCCCAGGCTGTAATGAAGTGCAGTGTGAGAATGTTTGAACATAATCAAAATTTTGGAAAATGAAGAAAAAATTGAAAAGGCCTCTGGACCCAGAGGGTCTATCAGGATATCCTAAAGACTCATAGATTGATAGGAAAGGAGAAAAGTGAAACAAGAGCAAATGGACATAGAAAAATACCAAAATCCACAAATAAAATGGGATGTCTCCCCAGTGGAGTCGCCAATTTTGTTATTGGATAAATCCGTAAGTGCGGACACGAACCGATCTCCCTAGATCCACTTGGATATAGAACAAAGCAAGACAGAACATGACTCTTTCCCTAGATTTTGACCATTGAATTAAATAGGAGGCAAGAACAAATGAAGTACCTTATTATCGCTTCCTATGGTCTTTGTTGCTCCCTCTTCACTCCAGTGCTCTCGTGCAGCCAAGACCAAGACAACACAAACCAACCAAAGTGAAGAAAGCACAATCTATTCAACAGTCAATCTATGTATATGATCAAGGAGTTATACAATAAAGTGAACTTAGCTTTATGGTAAAGGGACATATTACTGTATCATATTGATGGAAAGTAAATATTACAACCTAAGCCTTGATGTCGCAAACTTCCTTTCGATGGCCCTTGGCTCCGACACACACACTTGCTCACTTGCATGAAGAAGATCAACCACCTTTGACAAACTTGTTGGAGTTTCTTAGCTGCTATAGTATCAGTCCTTCACACAATTCTTTCACTGATTCTCCAATGAATCTTGCTTCTCCTTGTTTGCTTAACATTTTCCATGATAATTCCCTCAATATATAGGAGAGAATGAATTAGTTACTTGGATAAGAATGATCCCAAAATATCAGGGAATCCAGTACTAGGATAACCATTTGAATGCCATCTCATCCTTCTAGAAGATTCCCTTCTAGAAGCATCGAGAATTCATCTTTTTCTTTGCTTTAGAAATAGTTCGCACCCTAGCAGTTCAACACAGTGCGAACTTCTTGCACCCTGGCTTAAGGCAGCCTGCGAGAATCATGCATTCTCGCAGGAAAATATACTAGCATCCTATGAACAGTCCTAAAAAATGTGATTTCTGGAAAGAGATGAAGGTAACTTTTCTCAGGAGAAAGTTCTAATGAAGAGCCTGAGTATACCATCATCAAGACATCATCATGACGACCAAAACCATGGGTAACAACTTTGTATTCATCCAATGAAGAATAGACTACTTTTGTGGTAGCCATGTCATGTGATGCTCCTGAATCTATGATTCAAGCATCGAGAGAGGAGTTGATGGCAATGAAGGCATGGCTAGAATCGCCTTTCTTGAGATTCTGATCTTCTGGATTCTTATTCTTAGCATCCTCAGGGATGTGATCTCCAAGGTTATTTTGATGAAGTATCAGGGATGGAATCCTTTATGGAAGTATGTGCATTTATTCCCTTTTCTTCCCTTTCCACCTTTGGATCTGGAAGCATTGGTGAAGGGTTTTGAGTACCCTTCCTTCTTCGGATTTGCATGAGATTTCCTTTTTTCTTTATCTTTATACTTCTGATATTTATGGATTCCATATTGCACAGTAAGTGCATGTGCCTTTGGGCCTTTGATTTATCCCATGTTGATGAGATTTTTTTTCTCTTGTGTTAGGGATTTTATAAATTCCTCAAGAGAAGGCATCTTCTAGGTGGCTCCAGAGGTGAATTTTACTGAATGGAATGTGGATATGAAAACGTAGAATTAAGGACCAATTTTGGATATAATCTTGAGAACCATTTGTTTCTCCTCCTTATATTTATCAACCCCACAAGATTTGAGTTGCAACAGTGAATCCTTGTAGTTTGTAAAGAAATATTGGAGATTGTCGAAGATTTTTGGATCCAATGTGAGAAATTCCACCTCGATCATGTGTCCCCTCATATCATCCCATTTTCCCAATATCCCTTCCATGGTGGTCCTTGATTCATTGGGGGTTTTACATGAAGATATGAGAAAAAGGAGATCGGGAGAAATCAGATTGCAAATTGTTATGAATGCTTCATCCATTCAATTTAGATACTTGGATTTTTCTATGATTGATGTAGGTTGGGTCTCTGTATTCATGGTTAACCTATGCAATCATCTACTTCGAATATGCATGACCATATTCTCCTTCCATGTGAAGAAGTTGTAAGGTGTAAGAATGAATTCTTTTGGGAATTCCATTTTTCCGTTGTCTTCACTCTTTGGTACCTCCAAAAATAATTTGGTGTAGCTTTTTTCTTATCAGTCTGTTGTCTCTGATACCATGTAAATATGTTGAACCTACACATAATAGATCTATCTAGAAATTTCCACACACATTTGCAGAGAAAAATTGTGAAAGAATATGCAAGAGAGGAAGAGTGGAAGAATTCTCATCAACTGTATTGAATAATGAATAATTTACACATTATATACTCTGTATAACTCAACCAATGCACATTGGAGGTGAAGTAAATTCTCCATAGTGGTGGTCTAGAGTGATCTAGACACACACCAATAGTTATGGGAGTGAACTTCCACCTAGTCTAGTCTCTCGAGAAATTACGAGATTGAATTGCCACCTAGTTGAGTTAACTAGTCTACCAGTCTTCAATTAACTGACTGAAACTGAGTGAAGTGAGGAGGAGATAAGGGAATCATGGGTAATGCACTATTTTGGTGGTGATCTCAAGGACAATGCACATCAACGGGTGATGATCCCAATGTTTCATGGTGACAAAACCAATGGAGCATCTAGACTCCACTCGACTAGTCAAACTGAAGTGAAAAATGAAGAGAATATTCTCCTAGAGAAATATTCTCCCTAAAATCTATGAGACTGGATAAAGACTAATAAACATAGGAAAAATAAATCCTATGTGTGTGTGAAGTAACTCCAAGAAACTGTGTATGTCAATTCCTAGCTATATCTATCATGTGCATGTTCAACACATTTACAACATCCAGAAAGGAAAAAAAAGACAAGTTCTTTGTAAATTCTATAAAAAATTAATATGTTCAAACTATATGTAATTTTAACTAATATGTTTTGGTTAGTGTGTGTCCTGCAGAGCCATAAAATGAGGAAGCTCGATAATATTATTTGTGATCTAATTGCACAAGAGCGTAAAATATTGATGGAAAAATTGTAAAAGGATGAACCAAGTGAATGAAAAAATTCTATTCAATATGAGTTTTTTTTTTTTTTCATTAATTTTTTACTTAAAAATATTAGATAACATGTTGAAAACAATATGTTAATTCACATATGTTTAATATTGTATAGTTGGGACCAACAAGGAAGGAATGGAATGTTGTCCTAAGAAAATAAAAATTATAGAATATGTAAATGGTGATGAATTGGTCCTTATCTCATCTAAAGTGGTGCTAGAAGTTAATGCAAGTGGGAAAACTTTTAAAAAACTATGAAGGATATAGTGGAATGAACGTATAGATGTACTTTCCACTTACAGTACAAAAATAAGTCCAATGATTCAAAGAACCAATTTATATCTAAACTACAGGAAGCGTTTCCAGAGTAATGGTCAATGAGACCTGTCACAATTGCAATAGAAAAAACATACAACAACAAAAGAGGATCATTCAAAAAGTAATATTCATAAATATTATTTACTATAATATGTATATATTACTACAAATCATTCCTAAATTATTAATGTCAATATTATTATATTTAGTTTTCCTATATCAATATAAAAAAAGATTAATTGTCGTGTTACTTTTTTCAAGAAGATTATGAAAATCCCAAAGGATCAATGAGTTGATATCCAAAATATGTCAGTAGGAATGTTGAAAAAGTGTACAAGGAGATGGTAAAAGAAATGGACATAATTACATTGGAGGAGGAGCCATCTCAACAATAACGTGCTTCAAATGTATGAAATCGTTGAAATTTTCTATTAGGTACATATAAATAAATAATTTAGCATTAATTATTAATTTTCAAGTATTTTCTTGCAAAAATTAAAAAAAAACTAGAATTCATTTAGCACATAAAACATGATGACAATGAAAAGAAGGGTTGATAGCAATGTTTGTGAGTAATTGTTATTTCCTTATAGCATTAACTTAAGATTAAGGTTTTGTATATTTTATGTTGTTTTACAACAACCATCGACCTTGAATGTCTTCAAAGAGGTGCTAACATACAAATAACAGTCATCACAAGAATTGATTGACATTGGGCTAAGTAAGGTTTGTGAGTATATGTTGGCATATCATAAATTAATTGTGGAATTTTTCAGTATCTATGCTATTTTAGTTATCTCATTTTATATTTAATGGAACAAAAAAAATATTTTAGATTAAATCTATAATTTATTATGGGGTATATTAAAACTACACGAAACAAAGTATGGAAATGTGCCAACATAAGTTGTTGACAGAAGGCATGAGATTTAGTTTTGAAAAAATGGGTATCATTTAGGACTCAATTCTTTCTATGGTATGTCGTTTTTCAATTTACATTCATGTATATTATGTATTTCAATTTTCATTATTCGCACCAATGCAGATACACTCATTACACTTTCTTTTTATTTTTGTAGATGGAATCATTTGAAGAAGAGGGAAAACATTGAGCCAATCAACAAAACATTCGATAGCATAGCTCGAGAACGTCTGAAAATAGTTCCAGCGATGAATCATGATCAATATATTTGGAGTTGAGCACTCAACACACCATAAAATCCTTATCATTGTTTTTGTCAATTTTTGGGTACCACTTGTTTTCTTCATTTGTCTGACTCGATTTAATTTTGGGAAATGGTTTATCGTTGCTTGTTTTCATGTCCCTTACCACCTATTATGGTTTGTTTTAACTTGTTAAACCTCATGTCTAAAGGACCTTAACACCCAAATTAATAATTGACAGCTGAAAACTGCACCTAACGCACTCAGATTCGGCATCGGGAAGAATTCAAGTGAGTAAAGGAACCAGACAAAAATAATAGTCATTGAGAGTCGATCCTCATCGATGTCGACATAAGGCAGTTTTGATTTATATAAGTTGTTCTCATAAAGTTTTGAGACATAGTCGATCCGCTTCGGCATCAAAGAAATATGAGAAAGAAAGACGTTAACAAAACACGTAAAGAAATCGTCGATAGCCGATACCCGTTGCACCTTATCGGGATCAGGGGAAATATAGAAAGATCACAACAATTATTTAGACTGTGATAGAGTTATCTCTGATCGCTGACCTCAGATACATTTTCGACATCATAACTTTTTTGAGGGATCTAACTTGAGAACACTTGGTTAGGTTTATCGTCGATCATCGATCCTTGAAAATTTTTGGCGTCGACAAGTTAGGTTTGGGTTTTAGAAATGTATGGCTTAAAGAAATTCTCGACTGTGAATGAAACAAGATAATGAAGCCACTAGTATCGAATGCCACATGTCTTTACCACGTAAGAGGATCGCACGATCTAATTTTATCCCAAGTCATTTTGGGTCCCCTAGGTCCTAGTCACACCTCCTAGTATGGTTTTCCACGTCATCTTTGTATGGAAAGATCGATCAGTGTTGACGATTTTGCAGGAGGATATCAACGAAAATGTTCATAGAAAAATCCTAGCCCTCGATCCACCCACTGAAAGAGAGGCACGACGGGAAGTTTGCAACATTAGGTACGATTGGATTTTGGACATTTAAGGAACTAATTAATTCTCGATCCTGCATTAGTTTCTACCTCGTGCGCCAATTAAAAAAAAAAATGGAATCGTCGATATACCACATCACCACTCACGCCTTCTCCTTCAACCCACGATGTATTCAAGTTTAAACACCTTTGAATATCTGATGTTAGATTTTCTGAAATTTCTTTCATAACCTGAATTGAATGGTTGATGTGACATGGTAAGATCATCCTTGTTTAAATATCTAGAACCATTTTGAACAAATTAATTATGTGCGTGAGTAAATTCCAGAGCTTCTGAAGGAGCACAGTGAGAAACGCGAGACTGAGCTGACTCTTTTATTATCAAAATCAGGTTTAACAAGCTTCAGGGGTATGTACCCAAGATTGTCAATTCATTCATTATAATTTATATATGATCATCTGGTTTCTTACACAGTCTCTAAAATATGCTCTAGTTGCAAGAAGAATGTTGCCGAGAAATCCAACCACCAGACACTCGCCGAGAAAACCAAAGATGAAGGAAGCTCAGATAGGCTAAGGTTATTCTCTAGGGATTGAAAAGAAGTTGGAGTACGCTCCTAGGGTGGAGCCTATCATCAAAACAACAACGAAGAAATATTTTTTCCAGCCTCTGAACTTTGGTGATACAGAAGAAAGCACTATATCTAAGGTAGTGCTCCCATAGTGGGGGGATCTCTTCAATAGAATTAACTAAGAATAATACCTAGAGTATATCCCTCACAGTGATCCAAATGTAAGGGCGCTTAATGACCAGGTGTTCCCAAACATTTGACGGTCGTATTTACACATGGTGGCCAGGGGAACCCCAATTTTCCCT
Organism: Picea engelmannii; assembly: GCA_009831015.1. Classification (NCBI taxonomy): domain Eukaryota; kingdom Viridiplantae; phylum Streptophyta; class Pinopsida; order Pinales; family Pinaceae; genus Picea; species Picea engelmannii. The sequence continues at coordinate 475,090 of ML800348.1, read as the reverse complement.
TGCATAGAGGTATTAACGTGACTCATCGACCACACAAATGGGCATAAATGGTTGATCAACAATGAGAATTACGAATGCTTCAGAGTTTTCCTCTCAATAGAGGTCCATAAATACTACAAGCTTAGGGACCAAGAGGAGTGACTCAACACAGACTTCATGGTGAAGTTCTATGAGTTCCATGACACTAGCCGGTTGATGGCTCCATGGTGGAGGGAAGACAAGAATTTCACTAATCAAAGAAATGGATGGTATGGAACAATCAACCAAAGGGATCTATACATCTATTTGATGGCTCTAATCTATCATCTATATAGAGAAAAGGATTGATCCATGTTTTTAGAAGCATGGATTCCTTTGGCATACACAATAGAGATTGTTGGGAGAAGCTTCAAATGGGGAGTGATAATTTCAAAATAGTTGAGCACCTATATATAACAAGCTCATTCGATGAAGGAAGGAGAGGCACCAAATTTCTACATGGCCTTGTACCTTCTCGATGTCATGTGCGCAAGGAATGTCTTCACTGGCATGAATCTAATTTGGCATGTTGCAGAACTCCTAGTCCACATCTACTTCAACGTGCTATGGAAAAACAAGTATAAGAAGTCTTATGCCCTCATCTACGATTAATTCATCACTCACATTTATTTTATTATTTTTAAGAAGGAATACCCAAGGATATCAGTGGAAACCAAGAAAATGATAGCCAAGGTAGGCTATTGGTACTTAGATGAGAACTTGACCTACATCAGGGTGTTCAGGGTCACCAGAGCACCACATCTCCTACCATCTCATGTCCCAGATCATCTTTTCATGGGATAAATCTGCCATCAAACCATCCTGCAGGGTTATAATGCCACATTGGTCAAAGAAAAGAAACATGATTTCATACAGTACAAATTACATGTAGGGTTCTATCTAGTAAATGATACTTCTCAAGCCAAACAACAAAGGTTGATCCAACTTGAATTTAGGTTCCCTACAGGTTGATTCCGCAAGCATGATCCTAAACTACTAGTCCTCCGACATGCGTCGCAAGTATCATCCTACTGGCTATATGCTCACGATAAGTTTGAGGATGAAGTCTTCACAGAGAATGCCCAGGACTAGGATGAGGTGGTGCATAGGATGGCCAACCCAAAAATGACCAGGTTCAAGGGCATGAGCATGGATGAACAGGTGGAAACAATAGAGCAGTCATCTCAAGAGGCCTTCAGATCTGGGGAAGAAATCAGAGTGGTAAAGACAATATAGGTGTAGAGAAGGGGATTGTTCTTGACATTAGAGGCACAAACAAGGGGATTTTTCTTGATGGAAGAGGCATAGAGAGTCATTGATCAGTTGCAAAATGACCTGGATCTTGTAGAGATGACGAGGGTTCCCATTGACAACCCAATTGCAAGAAGAGGATATCCAAGTGGCTCAAATCCAATACAACCTAAAGGAATCATCGGGATAAAAAATCCTAAAAGTCCACCACCACAGATTGGATCACCTGGAGGAATTTCAACTCAGCCTGAGATATCAAGGACACCAGATATAACTAGTGCACCAAACCCCTTTCATGACTTAATAACTATCTATGATGAAGAGGAGATTTTAGAGGTTTCCCTAGTGACTCTGGTGTAGATTACAGAAGAAAAGGAACCCAAGAAATCATATTCCGAAGCTCTCGATGCTCCAATTAAAATCCTTCCACAGAGCAACTAGGAGGTCTAAAGTGTCTTAGACACTGACCAAATTGATACATAGGGAACCCTAATGGACATATCAAGGGATGAGCTAGGATCAGGCGAAGAATAAGGAGAAATTCCACAACAAGAAATCAACATCTCAACAGCCGATCACCAAGAAAGTACCAAACCTGCACCTGATTCCTCAATTTTGACCAATACTTTACCACCCGATCAACAATAACTAGAGGCCGACCCATCGGGACATACCGGATGAGCGCAGAAATTTCCATTGGTACCAGATGAACACAAAGAGATGGTTTAGTATCGGAACAATGAAAAACTGACCATTGGTACCAAATGAACATAGAGGAAAACATTGTATTCTGGTACTTGAAGATATTTTGACACAGTACCTGGTGGAAGTGCTTTTTAGACTAGAAATTTTGTAGGTGGAAGCCGCCTTCTTCTGGAATGGGACCTGTGATATGATTCAATTGAAAAACCAAGTAGATGGAACAAATAACAAAACTAGATGAAGGAATTATGAATTTGTATCAGGATAATGCAAAAATAATTTGGTGACTGGACTCCAGGTTCTGTGACAAGAGGGTATTTTGTAATTGGATGAACATATGTTGAGATTTAGAACCCTCCTCTTTTGGTACTAGGTTGATCACTGCTCCTATTGGCACTTCCTTTTTATTACAAAAATAATAATCCTAACTACTAGTTCTCTTTCGATTTTTATCGAGCCTAGATTAGTTAATGCTCGCCAGTGTTTTCATTTTTAAGGAGTCTGAAAAACATAAAGAAAAATATATTTACAGTACCGTGGATTTTTCTCGAGCCCAGGATAGTTCCTTCTCGCTGGTACTTTCAATTTTAAAGAGTCTGAAAAACTTAAAGAAAACTCTATATATTGTCCTGTGGAATTTTTTCAAGCCCGGGCCAATTCTTGCTTGCTGATGTTTTCAATTTTAAAGAGTCTGAAAAACTTAAAGTAGACTCCATCTGGTAAATTTCCACCTTATTCATTTATCTACATGAGAACAAAACCAACTTTTTGTTTTTGTTAGTTATATCAAAAACAACAAAAGAAAAGTTCTATCTAATGACACTGTAACAACCCTAGCTAAATGATTGCTTAAGATTTACCAAGTATAATTAATAAAATAATTAACTGTTCTAATGTGTATTAGTTAAATAATGATTATTTATTAATAATAATAATTAATTAATTATTTTTTAATATATGTTGATTAATTAATTAATTGATTGATTAAGACATTTAATGTTTAGGGTAAAGAATTAAATACTTAATAACTTTTAATTCATTATTATAAAACTTTACGTATGTAGCGGATGAAGCATTGAATGGAGGGATAGGGTATTGAATAGAGGGATAAGGTATTAAATGGATGGATAAGGTGGGTGGCATTAAAGGAGGGTAGGAGGCGGTGAATGGGGAGGATATGAGGGGGAGAGGTACTCGAAAAAGGGGACTTTTTGGAAATTTGGGGAAGAGGAAGCATTTTTGAGATTAGAGACTGTATTTCCTGGTTGATATTTTTTGGTTTGGAGTTTGGGTGGACCGTTATAGGGGTGCACCAAGTTGCTGGGAGTTTTGGGCTCAGGGGCCAGGAATCCTCATGGAATCCTGGAGCTAGGGAGCCAGATAGGCTCTGTTCCTAGCTGGTAGGGAGGAAGTTTCAGTTTTGGGCAGAGGTTGGGCAGAGAAGCAGTGAGGACAGACAAAGTTTGGATAATTAGCATCAGACAGAGGTATGTATTTTAGTGATTATACTGTGTTATGTGATGGTTATGTAATTTATTTTCATGATGTTAATAAACTTAATTTCTGTTGAATGAATTATGGTTAAATGTTGAAGATTAATTTATACAGAATAACATTTATCTACTCACTAGTTTTTTCTAACTTGTGTTTTATAAGGCTCTATGGGGATAGAGACCTTACACATGGTATCAGAGCTTCAATTTGAAGCACTGGAGCCTTAAGGGACTACCTACAACTGAATTTTCTTTCTTTAGAGCCAACCCCTATTCACCTGCAAACCTGTAAAAAAAAATACCTGTAAGAAACCTCATAAAAGATAGATGAGCTTTTCAAAAAAAAAAATTGTTGTTGTTTTTTATATATAGATCTACTTAATTTTTTTTATTTATGTACTTTTATAAAATAAAATTAGTATTATACAGTATGTTCAAAAAAAATATTTGTATTAAAAAAAAGAGAGCCGTAGGATATGGTGGTCGATGGGAATGGAACCCAGACCTCCCAAATAAAGAAAACAGAAAACAAAGAAAAATAAAAACAAACAATGCAAACCCTAACCTAAGGAAGGCGCGAAGGCCTAAGCTCCCAACTCTTGCCTGTTGCATCTCGCCCAAATAACTATATGTGGTTTATAACTGTGATATACCCTTGTCTAAAGTTTCATAAAAACACATCATATTACTTCACTAAATCTTTGCTTTAGATCCCAGTTTAGGTTTTTTGGGCTTTAAATTGGAAACTAAACCCAAGAATGGAATTTAACATGGAGTTATAAAGTATATAAAAAAATACAAATATAAAATAACAAAGAAATATTAAAACTTCCAACTCAGTAACAGTTTGAACTACTTAAAACTTAACATCGAAATTAAACCAAATCCAAAAAAAAATAAAAATGAAAATGGTGTATTATTATATATATTAAAAGTGTTAAATGAATTTTAACACTTGTTTCAAGTAAACAAACAAATTATTATAAAAATAAATATATTGGGCCCGGGGCTCAATCTTTAACTTTAATGTTCGAGTCAAATCTAGAATCATATTGCTATGAGCCAATCCACCAAGAAGCAAGCGCTCAACATGAGTTTCGAACCAAGCCCCAAAGCCGGACACATAATACCAAGCGCTAAGTCTTCGAGGGAGCCCACGGGTTAAACGCACTACACAGTTTCCAAGCAGTATTACAAGCCAGCGAGCAACGCCAGAGCCAAACACCATTAAATAAATAAATAAATAAATAATATATATATATATAGGTAAAAAAACAATATTGGGCTTGAAGGCCACTCTACAAACCTGAAGACACACATCCACAACACCAGTCAACCAACAACATACAGTCCAGCGCACAAGTGCCAAACCAAGTCTGTGAGCTCATCTACGCACCCAACAACAACACAACGCCCCAAAGTCGAGACCAGGTGCCAAGGCACATGGAAGATGAGCCCACAAGCAAATTTTACATTGCCTGTGGGCCAACACTGAGGGAAAGCACCTGCACCAACGCACAACACATGTGCAGAGTACCACAAGTCAACAAACAACTCACCAAAGAAAAGAACAATCACCAGGCCATGTGACCTACAAATAAATCTCCAAGCCACACAGAGGAGGATCCCATGGGGGCAAGGTGAGGTGCGTTGTGCACCAGCACAAAAAAAAAACCTAACAACCAAGCACCACGCGAATATACAAGCTCGATGCCATTCTGCCCGAAGCCACACAACAAACGATTCAAGCATGCAACCACAACACAGGTCACAAGAGCCAGTGCCCAAAGCGCCAAGAACTAAGCCATGCAGGGACGAGCCAACAGCCAACCGCCAACTCCACATGACCTACAACAGCACACACAACAAAGAAAAAAAAACNAAAAAAAAAAAAAAATATATATATATATATATATATAATAAAAATTTTAACAGAGACCAGAACTTGAGTCTGGTGCCTTAGACCACTCGGCCCGCAGCCACGAGAAGGTAAGTGCCAAACCCCAAGCCACGACCAAGGGAGAAAGCCTTGTGCGGTTTTGAATCCTGCGGACTTCACATTCGCCTTCACCTATGCTTCTGAGCACCAAGAGCCATGCCCAGGAGAACCCACGGCTCCACACCCATTGAGAGACACAGAGCTATAGCTCAGCGACCAAGGCCGAGGGAGGAAGCGAAACCTTGGCCACACCTAAACTCCCTCCTTCACCCTCTGCCTGCAAAAGCACCAGACGACCCAACAAATGAGAAAGGTATGGTGGCGTTTAGGGTTCAAATGATAATAGTTTTTTTATTTTCCGGAAATAAGAGGGGGTAACACGTGGACCACATGCAAGGTCTAGGTTATTACCTGCGGGGTAATTTTTTTTTTATATATTTATTTATTTCATTTATTTATCAATTATTTTTTTTTTAATTTCAATTATTCAAAAAAAAATTTATAATAAACAAGTCTGACAAATTAAGTTTAAATAAATTAAATGAATTGGATTTTATTTTAATTTAGGGACTTAAAATTTAAATTAATTAATTTAAATTCGATATAAAAAAATGTTACTTATAAAAAAAAAGGATATAATAATAATAATATAAAAAATATATATAAACAAATAAAGTTATAAAAATTGAAATGTTTTGGGGTCCATGGGTTTTGAACCCACGACCACCCACCAAGCCCAAGCCTTAAGAAATGACCATACACCAACACGCCACACATATCACTTTTACAAAATAAATTCACATGTAAATAAATCAATTATCAATAGAAACAAAGTACTATCCCAAAGTATAACCTCCCATTATCCAAGTTAACCAAGCATTGAGTTCCATGCCCTCAACCATCGAGCCAAGCGCCAAGTCCTTCCATTCCATTCCACTAGTCAAAGCCAAGCACCAAGCCCGCAAGGGAGCATTTTGTGCACAATGTATTAACATTTTAAAATTTTAATGTTAATAATGGGTTTGAAACCTATTGTTATTAATCAAATACATATATCCCATTGATTAATGAATGTAATAGTATAACTTTATAATTTACAGGTTAAAAGTGCTTGTAGAGTAGCGAGAGTTTGATGCATGTTATGGGAAATAGTCAGGGTAGAATAGGGGTATAATAGAAAGCACCATGTAAGGGATTTGATGCACTGTGGTGAGTGTGGTACAGTTCTAGCGTAACTACTGGGCGAGAGGGTCAATAGTTTTCTTAGGCGAAGACATCAATCTTAGACGCTTTAACCCTAACTTAGCTACCTCCCCTAAAGAGAGTAACCTCTATTTACAGACAAGTAAAAAAAAAACTTACGCCTAACCCTATTTTCTAGTTTAAGTTGCACAAATGTGAAATGTCCTTGAACTCACCCTGACAACTTTGGTTGATGCAGGTTAAATCATACATGATGGTTAGGACTCGAGGAAATCGAGGCAAAGGGGCATCGTTGCAGGGATTGACAACACCACCACCACCATCACCTGAACTAGCTCTCATACTGCACTCTTTGGAGGCCATAAATGAGACTTTAAAAGCATGTCAACCAGCAGTGATCGAAGTGGATCCCCCACCATTTGGAATGGGTAATACAGAAGCATCGAGGGATTTATGGAGATGACCTCCACCTGAAGACATCACTAGAGAACTGCAGAAGATCAAACTTTCGAAGTTTTCCAGGGGTCATGCCAGTGAATGTGTCGAGGCATGGTTGGAAGGCATGACAAGGTGTTTCTCCTTAAGAGACTATGAATCCACTTCAAAGGAAAAGATAGTTATTTTTCAGTTAAGAGATAGTGCCTTGAACTAGTGAGGCAACCTGGAAAGGAAACTACATCTTACCCTGGAGACCATGTCTTGGGAACTTTTCGAGGAGAGGTTTCGAAGGAAATATCTACCATCTTACTATGAGGAACAACAACTGGGAGAATTTCATGCTCTAGTATAAGGAAATAGGACCATAGAAGAATATGAGATTAGGTTTATGGAATTGGTCAAATATGTTTCATATATGGATAATGACCAACGATAGGCAGAATTCTTTGTCTATGGGTTGAACCCTAAGATAAGGGCTATGGTGCAGATGTGGAAACCGTCTTCAGTAGTGGAAGATGTGGAAAATGCGCATTATGCGGAGGAACACATGAACTTAACCGGAGGTACGAGACCGACCTTTCCACATCATCCTGGATTTGTAGGGAAGGCCCCTAGGACATTTCCCATGGGAGGGAGCTTAAGGCCACCTCCATATGGTAATAGAGTCGCACCAAGGATAGTAGCCGTAGGGAATTTAATGGAAGCAAGTGCAACATCTCATTCATCACCAATGACGCAGGTAGGTCCAAGGCCATCTCAGGTAGAAGCTAGTAGGGGCAGGGGTTCCAGGGGAAGGAACTCATTTAAGAGACAATCATAGAAAAGTGCACAGGTTCAATATCATGTTACATGTTGGGGATGTGGAGGACCCCATTACCAACATGATTGCCCAGAGTTACAATAAGGATTTGTTCCTAGAGAAGGAAAGGCCCTGATGGGAAGAGCAAGTAGCAGCCACCAGATTTATGCAGTGGTTAATAATATCTAGGCCGAACATCAATCCAATATGGTGGAGTCATTAGGTACTCTAAATCATATCAATATTAAGATTTATTTGATTCTAGTGCTACAGATAGTTTCATTTCACCATCTTCATTAGAAAAGAGTGGGTTGGAAGCCTATGAGCATGATGACTTTAAACAAGTCGAGATGGTTTCAGGGGAAAAATAAGTGGTAGGACCTAGCATCGATAATTGTATAGTAGACCTAGAAGTGTGTACTACCAGGTTGAAGGTATACGTCACTGCTCTCGGGGCATATGACCTAATCATTGGAATGGATTGGTTAGAAGCTCATCGAGCTTTGGTAGATTGTTTCGCAAAAAAGGTGCTATGTGTAGATGTTGAAGGAAGACAAGTAGAGATTTAGGGTGTATGGAGAAAGGTGTCATTACGCTTTATCTCAACTATGAAGGTTAAGCGATGCTTGAGGAAAGGGTGTTGACTATATGTAGTGGAAGCAGTAAATGAAAGGAAGAGACCCTCCTTGTATCAGTACCTGATATTGTCAGAATTTAAGGAATTTTTCCCAAACGAGTTACCAGGGTTACCTCCTGAGAGGGAGCTTGATTTTACTATTGAGCTAAAACCTGGTGCAAAACCAATTTCCAAGACTTCGTATCAGATGACATTGCCAGAACTTTGTGAGTTGCAAATGAAGTTGAAAGAATTATTGGACTTGGGGCTAATAAGGCCCAATGTCTCACCCTGGGGTGCCCCAGTAATTTTTGTAAAGAAGAAAGATGATTCCTTACGACTGTGTATAGATTACAGGGACTTGAATCATGCTACATTGAAAAATAGGTACCCAATGAAGTGAATAGATGACCTCTTCGATCAGATAAAAGGAGCAACGATATTTTCAAAGATTGATTTGCGATCAGGGTATCACCAGTTAAGGATTAAGGAAGGTGATATTCCTAAAACTACCTTTCAAACCTAGTTTGGACATTACGAGTTCGTCATAGTACCTTTCGGATTGACCAATGCACCAGCAATATTCATGACCCTCATGAATGGCATATTCCAGAAGTACTTAGACCATTTTGTACAAGTCTTTCTAGATGACATCCTTATCTATTCCAAGAGTGAAAGAGAACATGAGGAACACTTGCTAGTAGTGTTGTCCTACCTTAGAGAGAAAAAATTGTATGGGAAGTTGTCGAAGTGTTCCTTCTTCCAGAAAGAGATCCACTATTTAGGTCATATCATTTCCGATGAAGGAATCTCTGTGGACCCAGAAAAGGTAAAGGCCATTATGGAGTGGCCAGTTCCGGAAAATGCCCATGAGGTGAGAAGCTTCATGGGGATAGTAGGTTATTATTGGAGATTTGTGGAAGGATTCTCTAAAATAGCGAAACCCGTAACCACTTTGTAGCGCAAGGGGGTCAGGTATGAATGGACAAAAGAATGTGATAGTGCATTCATTGAGATTAAATGTTACTAACTAGTGTGCCAATTCTACGAGTGTCAGATATCGAAAAGGACTTCATAGTCTGCATGGATGCCTCGAAGCAAGGGTTGGGGGCCGTGCTAATGTAGGATGGAGGAGTGATAGTTTATGCGTCAAGGAAGTTGAAGAAACACGAAGAGCTATACGTGACTCATGATTTAGAGTTGGCAGCGGTAATGCTAGCTCTGAAACTTTGGAGGCACTATCTTGTGGGGTAAAACTTTGAGCTCAAAATAGACCATCAAAGTTTAAAACATCTCTTCAATCAAAGGGATCTGAATTCCAAGCAAAGGAAATGGAGTGAGTTTATGAGTGAGTACGATTTTGATATTTCATACATTAAGGAAAAGGAAAATGTGGTCGCAGATGCCTTGAGTAGGAGACCACATGTCTTCTCCTTGGTACCTTTAAAGGTCAATTTGAGGGAACATGTATTGATGCAACTCCAAGGAGACATTTGGTATTTAAAGGTTACTTCAAACCTCCAAAGTGGGAGGCAATTAGATCCAAAGTATGAAGGATATACTATGGAAGCAGACAGACTGTTAAGATATTAAGGGAGGATGTACATCCCTGAATATGGAGATATTCGAAGCATCATACTGAAGGAATCCCATAGAGCACTTTATTGTGTGCATCTGGGTGTGAAGAAGATGTATGCAGACACGAGGAAGCTTTTCTTCTGGGTAGGCATGAAGTGTGATGTAGTCCATTTCCTCGCTAGATGCCTAGAGTGTCAACAAGTGAAATCTGACCACTATCACCCGGAAGGCCTCCTACAACCACATGATGTTCCTATATCCAAGTGGGAAGTCATCTCTATGGATTTTGTGGTGGGGTTGCCGCTCACATCTCATAGAAACAATCTCATCCTTGTGATAGTTGATAAGTTAACCAAGAGTGCTCATTTTATTCTAGTTAGAGACACTTATGATGTCACTGATGTGGCACATGTGTTTGTAAGTGAGGTTATCCATTTTCACGGGATACCTAAGAAGATAATTTCAAATAGGGACTCCAGATTGACTTCTAGGTTTTGGACAAGTTTGTAGTCAGTGTTAGCGACTCTGTTGAACTTAAGCACAACTTATCATCCTGAAAGAGATGGGAAAACTAAGAGAGTAAATCAAGTCATGGAAGACATGCTTAGGATGTATGTCATGGATAATCAAACCCATTGGGAGAAGTACCTACCTTTTGGTAGAGTTTGCCTACAATAACAGTTTTCATAGCCCCATTGGAATGCCACCCTACGACGCTTTGTATGGAAGGCCATGCAGAACGTCGTTGAGTTGGGATAGATTAGAAGACTGAGTAACAGTTGGGCCATAATTGATTCAAGATATGGAGGAACAGGTGATTCATATTAGGCAGAGACTAAAGGAAGCACAGGATAGGCAGAAAAGTTATGCGGATGCACACAGGACCGACCGAAGTTATGAAGTGGGAGACCAGGTTTTCATTCGTATTAGGCCTAATAAGATTACCATATGGTTTGGGAAGGGGACAAAGTTGTCACCTCAATTTATAGGACCATTCAGAATCCAAGAGAAAATTGGACTCATTGCCTATCGTCTTGTACTTCCACCCCACTTGCATAAAACTCATAATGTTTTTCATGTATCTGTTTTACATCATTATGTTGCTGATGAATCACATAAACTAAATTGGAAGGAACTGCAAGTATTAGATATGGGAACTCTCATGGTAGAACCATTACGCATATTGGACCATAGAGTCTGACAACTCAAGAACCATTTGGCAGACCAAGTTAAGGTCCAGTGGGACAAGTATAGTCCAGGATCTGTTACCTGGGAAGATGCCGAGACACTACGATGAGATTCTCCCTCAATTTTTTTGACCACCTCGAGAATATGTTTCTCGAAGGTTGGGTGTATGTAACACCACATTTTGACTTAGACAGCCAGGATTACCTAAGGCCTACACACCTTTATTTTCTATTCACAAGTGAAACTGTTAAATGATACACTTGAACCTTTAAGACATATGAACCTTTATAAATGTTTAAATGTTATTGATGATGATGGATATGATGTGATCTACTATGTGAATGTAAATTCTATAAATGTTTAAATGTTATTGATGATGATGGATGATGCGATCTACTATGTGAATATAAATTCTATGAATGTTTAAAATAATATTGATGATGATGGATATGATGCAATATATTGTGTAAATGAGAATCCTATGAGGGTTTAAATGCTATTTGAATGATGTTAGATATGATGCAATCTGTTATGTAATGATAATTTTATGAATGGGTTTCGAAATTGAATTATTGGATATTATGAGATCTATTTCTAACTTGAAAACTTTGATGTTAAGTTGTTGGTATGCGGATAACAAATTGAAATTATGGTTGTATGCAATTACATGATGATAATGCATACAAATGTATGAGTTTGTGTTACAGACTAATCTGCAGGTTATGGGCTATGAAATAGCCAAGGGATAATGATGATGAAAGTGGATTTCATGACCACTGGCCGAGAAACAATATGGTATGAATCTTTTTATGTGAAATTATATTGGTTTGGATGCATTGCTATGATATGTGGACCAGTGCAGGATTTCAGGTGGTAAGACTGCCCAAAACTGAATAGATGATGAAAAAACTCCCAGCAACATGGTGCCACTGTATATTCCATTGTAGGGTGTGGACCCTTGTCCCGTTAGGAGGGGTGGAGGCATTTCCCACCATGTATCCTCCAAAACCTGAAGTCATGGGAGGATGATGTTAGCTCACGCTCCCCAAGACGTGTGATGATGACTGTCAGTTTCCTACTGGGAAAGCTTGGTCAAGGTAGTGACACTTTCTCTTACGGGTTCTATTTGGAGTTAGGTCAATATAGTTGACTCTCCAAGATAGTCCAACAGAGGAAGGATAGGAATGGAAGATGGAAGTAAGTTAGGGAGGAAGGATGAGTAGAAATAGTTGAGAGTGTATGGAGATTTGTCTTATGTTGGAACTTATTGTTTTCCCTTCTGAAAATAAAATGTATATATATATATATATATATATATATATATGAATATTCATAATTATGTAACTTAACTACAATTGTCTAAATAACATTGTTGAGCTAGATAATTGTAATTAAAGGATTTCACAAACATTTGATTGGTTTATTCTTTTATAAAATGAATAATCTTGTTGAATGGATTGGATGCATATGGAAATTACTATAAAGATGATAGTTATTGATATTAGTACATGAATGGGACTTGTATGTACTAGCTACACATGCATTTCTTGCACATGTACACTAGCATGAATGAGTTTCTTGTCTTAATTACTAATAATGACGGTTATTTGTTATGAATGTGTGAACCATGTTTCTTTTCCCTTGTATCATAAAATACTTTAACTTTGGGATGAAGTTTCCTGAAGGGTGGGTGTACGTAACAACCCTAGCTAAATGATTACTTAAGATTTACCAAGTATAATTAATTAAATAATTAACTATCCTAATGTGTATTAGTTAAATAATGATTATTTATTAATAATATTAATTAATTAATTAATTAATTAATTAATTATTGTTTAATATATGTTGATTAATTAATTAATTGATTGATTAACACATTTAATGTTTAGGGTAAATAATTAAATACTTAATAACTTTTAATTCATTATTATAAAACTTTACGTATACAGGGGATGAAGCATTGCATGGAGGGATAGGGTATTGAATGAAGGGATAAGGTATTAAATGGAGGGATAAGGTGGTTGGAATTAAATGAGGGTAGGAGGCGGTGAATGGGGAGGATATGAGGGGGAGAGGCATTCGGAAAATGGGACTTTTTGGAAATTTGGGGAAGAGGAAGCATTTTTGAGATTAGAGACTGTATTTCCTAGTTGATATTTTCTGGTTTGGAGTTTGGGTGGAATGTTACAGGGGTGCACCAGGTTGATGGGAGTTTTGGGCTCGGGGGCCAGGAATCCTCACGGAATCCTGGAGCTATGGAGCTAGACAGGCTTTGTTCCTAGATGGCAAGGAGGAAGATTTGGTTTTGGGCAGAGTTTGGGCAGAGAAGCAACGAGGACAGACAAAGTTTGGAGAATTAGCATCAGACAGAGGTATGTATTTTAGTGATTATGTTGTGTTATGTGATGGTTATGTAATTTATTTTCATGATGTTAATAAACATAATTTCTGCTGAATGAATTATGGTTAAATGCTGAAGATTAATTTGTACAGAATAACATTTATCTACTCGCTAGTTTTCTTTAACTTGTGTTTTATAAGGCTCTGTGGGGACAAAGACCTTACAGATACACCTATGTACATATCTAAATTAATTCATGCAATTAAACTTATTATGGTGGGTCAACAGGAGGAGAAACCCTCTTTCTTATTAGTTGCATTTCAGAATTCTGAAGAACATTTTTGACAAAATCCTCTTTGGGTAGAGGCTTATAATAAACATTAAATTGATTCCCATTTATGACAAAGGGATTTTGATTCTCATCAATGGTATTTATCCTTACTGAACCATTGTCATAAATGTATCAACCTCAAAGGGTCCAAACCATCTAGTAGACAATTTACCTTTAAAATTTTTGAACCTACTATCATATAGGAGGGCCCAGTCACCTGACTGGAAGGGCTTATTTTTTATGTAATTGTCATGCCATTTAGTCCTTTTCTCTTATATAAGGGAGGTCCTTTGTAATGAATCTTTTCTTATATCATCAAGCTCATTTAATTGTAATAGCCTCTGTTTTTTAGCTTCATTCAGATCCATCCCTAATTGTATGGAAGTCCTGGAGGTTTTTACTTGAAACTATATAGGAAGTAGTACCTGTTTCCCATACACCAATTCATAAGGTGTATGGCCTATTGTATTTCTCCAAGCTTTCCTATAGGCCCGTAAGGCCTCGGGTAACCTATCATCCCAGTCTTTGTGATGTAGATCAATAGTGTTGGTGAGGATAGCCTCTATCACCTTATTGGTTGATTCCACTTGCCTGTTTTCTTGGGGATGATAAGGAAAATATTTTTTTTGTTTGATCCTGTACTGTTTAGTAAGAGCCTTGACCAAATTTGAAGTGAATTGGGTTCCTTGGTCAGTGACTATTTCCTGAGGTACACCGAAATGAGTAAATATTTCTTCAAAGAGAAAGTCTACAACAAATTGTTCATTAGAAGAATACAAAGATTTAGATTCCACCCAGTTAGTTACATAATCTGTGTAGACCAATATGTACTTCTTCCTTCGAGACTTAGGGTTAATGGGCCTTACAAAATCCAAAGCCCATTTTTCAAAGGGTTCAATTACTACCTAGGCTTGGAGGGGAATCTCATGGATCACAGTAGGTTTTCCCATTATTTGGCAGTCATTAGAGCTGGCCACATACTTCTTTTCATCATTAAAAATAGTTCTCCAATAGTATCCAAACTGTAGAATCTTGTATGTTGTCCTTTTGTCAACAAATTGGCCTCCACATGGACCATCATGACAGGTTCTAAAAATATCCTGCATCTCATCCTCCCAAATACACCTTCTGATCACCAAATCAGGCCCAGTTTGGTATAATAAATCATCATGCCACATGCAATTGGAACTTACCTGGACAATTCTTTGTTTCTCATAGGAGGATGGATTTTGAGGTAGATTTCCTGTTACAAGATAGTTGGCTACATATGCATACCAAGGAGTATAAGTAGAAATAGAAAATAGATTCTCATCCGGAAAATCATCATCTGCCGGAGTATTATCACCTGCATGAATGGGTCTAGACAAGAAATCAACAACTAAATTATCTTTTCCAAGCCTATCAATGATGGTGATATTGAATTGTTGTAGTAATAGCAACCATCTAGTTACTCTAGCATTTGTAATAGGTTTTTTCATTAAAAATATGATAGTTGAATAATCAGTATGTACAAAGAATTCATACCATGTTATGTAGTGTCTAAAATTGTTGATGGCATGTACTACTCACAAAAATTCTTTTTCCGTGATAGTGTAATTTACTTCAGTAGGTGAAATATTCTTACTGACAAAGTATACAGCATAAGGAATCTGACCTTCCCTTTGTCCTAAAACAACCCCCAAAGAAATATATGAGGCATCTATGTGTTAGGACCACATATTGTACCCTTTTTGCCCATACTTTTTGCTATTATTTTACCCTTCATCACCTGCATTTTGACTTATACTATCATTTCATCTGATCATTCCAAGGTATACAACGTCCTTTCTCATTACTTTATGC
>ML800348.1:431508-459248 GCA_009831015.1 Picea engelmannii | reverse complement strand
TTCTTTACTACAACACTAAGTGCTTTTGGAATTGAGCATATATAGTGCGCAGCTATCTTTGAAACAAAAGACTTCCCTAGGTTGATAATTTATGTTTCACTTGGTTGTTTGAAATTAATTAAGCAATTATAGTGACCAACACTATGAAAATATGAAAAGGAAGAGACCAGTTTGGTCCTCTTAAAACAGGGGCGCTTGACATCTTTGTTTTCAATATCGCAAAGGAGATTTGACATTGTTCATTCCGACAAAATCTAGCATCTTTTGTTAATAGTTTGAATAGGGGGGCATCTAGGTTTGTAAAATTTTGAATGAACCTCCCATAGTAACCAACATGCCCTAAGAAACTTCTGACTTCTTTCTGTGAGCTAGGAATCTTGATTTGGGAATTAATGTCAATCTTGGTAGGGTCTACTCTTATTTGAGTACCTAAGATGTGGTGACCTAGAACAATTCCTTCAGTGAGCATCATTCTAGACTTTTTATGATTGAGTGAAAGGTTGGTTTCTTTACACCTAACTAGTACTTTCTCTAAATTCTCCAATGCATGTTGGAAATCATCCCCATACACTGTGAAGTCATCCATATAGACTTCCACATAGTCATGGGTCAAATCAAATAAAATGGCCAAGACAACCCTTTGAAAAGTAACAGGGGAATTACAGAAGCCAAAAGGAAGAACCCTATAGGCCTAGGTCCCCTAGGGGCAGGTAAATGTGGTTTTATCTAGGTCTTCTGGTGAAATTTGGATTTGTTTGTAACCACCAAACCCATCTAAGAAAGAAAAATACATATTCCTAGACAAAGTGTCCAAGACCTAGTCTATGAAAGGCAAGGGAAAGTAATATTTGTAGGTAGCCTTGTTTGATTCTCAAAATTCCACACAAATCCTCCATTTACCATTCTTCTTAGGGATGATAACTAATGGGGAGACCCACTTGCTATCTGATATAGGATAGATGAAATTGATTTGCAGGAGTTTCTGGAGTTCTTCTTTCACTATGTCTTTCAAGGCTAGATTCATTCTTCTTTTGGGTTACCTAACAGGTCTTATTTGATCACTAGTGTAAATATGATGCATACAAGTGTCTGGATGGATCCATTTCATGTCAGAGTAATCCCATGCAAAATCCCCAGACTTCCCTTGAATCATTTGTATCAAATTTTGTTGTTGATATGTTTCTAAGCTAACATCGATATACAAAGATTTTTTAGGACTGATTTCAACAACCTGAACAACTGATTCTTTTCCTTCATCTATTTTTGAAATGGTGGCTACTCTAGAGGTGGAAGGGTGCCTAATTTCTTGGAATTCATAGCTAAATATAGGTGTATATTTAGGAAAAGATTGAGGATATTCAATGCATGTTGAATCAACCAAGAATAGACTTACAATTTGTTCTTCATTTTTCTCTTGAACTTCTTTTACCTATTCAAGTGTCAACAAGGGATGAGTGCAGTCCTCCTCCCCATAGAGATTCTCCAATCAAAAAGGAAATTCAGTGGATGGTTGGGCAGGGGGGAAAGGATAAGTTTTTGACTTTGATTTCCATTGGAAATTGTCATCTCTCCAAATCAACAACTAATAAATGAATCAACATTGGCCAACCAAGGTCCACCAGGTACTATTGGATGACCTGGTTTGGATGATTTGGGATGAATCATTAAGAAATCCACATGTTATTTCCAAGAAGCCAAGGTAACTGTTATGTCATCTAAACTTCCTGCTGGGGTGATGACTGATTTGTCTACAAGATCCAACAAAGTTTGTGTTGGTCTTAAGTTATGTAGTTGCAATGTTTTCATAGTGTGAAGTGACATAACATGTATTGCTTCCCCTATATCAATCAATGTGTTTGGAAAAGAAACACCATTAATTTCTATGGTTACTACTGGGTTTCTTGGATCACTATATTTGGATGGCATTTTTGTTATAAACTCTGACAATTGTCCAACCACCTATATGACAAAAGGATCCTTCCTCTTCCTCCCTGGATTTTTAATGCAAAGATACCTTGCAATTTTATCATAAATAGGTATATCCTTGTTGGCCTGAAGTAGGGGAATGTTTACACATATATTTCTAAGTTCAGTATCTAGATTATGTTCTAGAGGTTCCTCAAATTTCTTAATAAGTAACCTTTCTAGATAAGGAGGAGGGTTTGTTTTCTGAGGTGTTTCTGCTACATGAGAATTGTGAGGAGGATTTTTTTGTTGTACAAGGGTGTTTCATTCTTCATCTAATTGATTAACCATCTTTTATTCTCTTTTAACTATTTGAATATCTATTTGTTCTTCTTCTTGAACTATGTGATTATCTACTTGTTCTTATTATTGAATAACCACGGTATGATTTGTTTTATTTGCAACCCTCCTTGATCTTAATTCAATTCCATTAAATGGAGTTGGAGTTATTGCATAAGTGGGGAAGGTTTGTACTTCAAGGTTTTGTACAGGTTGTGTAGGCGTGTTATTTGTATTAGGGTTAGGTTGTGCATGAATAGGGGTAGGCCGAGGAGGGTTTTGAATAGGTGCATATTTCATCTGTTGCTACAAATTTGGATTCATAGGAAGTTAAAGTTGTTGTTGCAGTTGTGGGGGTGGAGGAAGAGAAGGAGGATAAAATCCTAGGAGAAAATAAGAAATATTTGAAGGGTATTGTGGGCAGGTGAGAAAATTTACTAGCTAAAAGGTAACATTCCCATATGCAGGCCCTCTCCATCCTTGTTTCCAAGGTTGGATTTGTGGTTGTTGTGGTGAAAATTGAGGATAAGACATGGGAGGTACCCATTGCTATTGTGAATATTGTGCAATAGGGTCTACAAACATATTGGGATTTTGTTGTCTCCATGGCTTCTTAGGGGGGTAGGATGTTTCATGAGGTTATCCTCCTCCTTTGAATATGGATTTAAGTCTAGGTAGAGAAAGGAACTCATTGGTATGGTGATACTTTGTACATAGGCCATAGATTTCAATAACATTAAGGCGACATTCCTTTTCATGATGCTTTTTCCTACACCGATGACACAAAATTGCCAAAGAAACATTCTCTTCCTCTTGTTTCCTTTTAATTTGTATGGTATCAAGTTGGGAGCTGATGGTGTTTAGGATGTTTGTTTTGAATTTTTCTAATAGATTCCCCAATTCAATCCTAGTAACACCTCCTAATGTATGTTTAACAATTATGTTTGTAGGATCCCTTACACTTTTTCCTGTTTTCTCTTGACTGTGGGAGTATCTTTTACAATACTCTGCTATGTCTGCAAATGGATTTTGGTACACATCTCCAAAAATCATGAGGTTTAGTACTTCAATAAAGTCATCCCTCACACCCTTTAGGAAGATAGTCCTAAATATGGTTGTGTCTAAGGAAAATTTCTTAGTCTTTTGGTAGTTGTATAGGAACCTCTCTAGGTAATCTTCCAAGATTTTTTACTCATATTGCTGCATTTTAAATATGCCATTCCTAGTATACCTAGGTCTACAGTAATCTTGACATTTATAGAGGAAGGTCTCCTTCATACCATCCCAATATAAGATAGTGTGTTATCCTAGGCTCATGAACCACCTTAGTGCTGAATATTTTAGTGTAGCTGGAAAGAGTTTTAATTTTTGTGCATTATCAATGTAATTATAACTTCTACATAGTATATCAAATTCAAACAAAAATGCGTCAGGATCTTCTATTGATATACCATGGAAGGAAGGCAATGAGGACAATGGAATGTTATTCATAGAAACGTCTCTGGCGATGTCCAGTATGGGGAATCCAAATGTCTCTATTTCATTAGCTGCATTTCCTTCTTCATCTACCATATTTCCAAATAATTTGTAGGGTGGTGGTGATGTCTCTACACTAAGTGATGGTTCAACCACTGGGTTGTAGGGTATATCTAGTTGTTCCAATGTCTTGTGTGGTTCCCCAACGACAGATGCAACTTCCTCTATCACTACCTCAGTTTCTTTTCCAGCTCCTCCTTTCGATGCGGTCGCTAGTGCTTCCCCTATTGCATGTTGTCTTATGCTTTCAATCTGAACAATGGCTTCATATTTAGCGCCTTTGGTTGTTGTTTCAATTGTTGCATTTGAGCTTTCTCCTATGATAATTTTTCTTGCACGAATTTTAGATGAATTAGTGTGTGTGTGGGNTGGGAGTAATAAATCTACCTTTATTATCCATATACCTACTCATAAAATAAATTCCAAAACAAAAACAAAAATTTCTAACTATCAAAATTAAGAGGACAACCTGACTTTGGAGCAACCCCACCAAAGTGGATGTGCAGGTTCTTAACTCTCGTCTTACTGTCTTATCTTTGCCCTTAGATTGTCCTTAAATCCAATCCAAACTCGTCAAACCAATCAAAAATTCAAAATGCTACCTATTACCATTTACAACTCCCCAACAACGGTGCCAAAATGTTGGTGTATAAATATGTTCAATATATTACACTCATTTTTATGTCAATATGGGATTCGTAATCGAAAGCGTTGTTACACTATATGTGCTAAGAAAAGGTAACCTACCTATGTCTGTTGTACTTATCCTAAGAAGGAAATAATTAATAACATAATACTATGTTTCTAATATTTTTGAATGTTTCACTCAACTTTAAACTTAGAAGAGAAAACTGATAACAAAACTTCTTAAGAAAATAGTCTATCAAAAGGTCATTTCTTAGGTGACAAGTCTGTTCATTCCAAGATTATGAATTAGAGATATGAACTTGATATCTTGTTTCACGTATCAATAAAAAACATTGATTAACAATCAACTTCAGTCACTCTTGAAACAAAAATCAATCCCAACTCTATTCTATTCAAGCAAACCTTCTTTAGTACATGGAGCAACCAACACGAGTGAGAGAATTCATTCTGGAACATGAAAATAAGAGATAAAGTCCTATGGTTCCTGTACCCACTGAGAACACTACAATCACTAACTCAAAATAATAACATTTTCTTAGAAATCCCACACATTAAACTTTTATCAATTAAATATCACCCTGCAATTTTAGAATAGGAAACTATCTATTTGGTCTAGTATTTGATTACTCAAACTAATTTAGAAGCAAAGGATGTTATGCTGAACTTTTAAAATGTATTTTAAATCATTGACAACACACCACTGTTAAGTACTCACACAATCACACAAAGCATTTACAAGGAGGTTTACCTTGGTTGGGGTGGTGGGCCCTTGCCGAACCAACAAGGCACCTCTAAAAAACTAATAGACTAAAAATTTTTAATCAGACTCAGGAATTGCACAACAAATCATTTATATTTCTTGAACTTGTATATTGAATCAGTAGTTCATCATCTTATACATTAAAACAATAGATATCATCTGGTTCTTGCTACTTGTTTAATTACATCCATCTTATTCTATCGCCTATACAACATCCCTTATAAAGAAGGTGATCCGATACCATCAAGATCTAAGGATAAGTATCAAATAGTTTTTAAAATATTAGAATTGGTATTTGACATCGAATCTCTAGGGATGGAATTCATCCTGATGACACGAAGTGCATGAGTGATGAAGTCTATCGTGATCTTGAAAACTGCTTTAGAGACTTTGATCCAACTGATTTCTTGGAATCTCCATCAACATACTCGTTCAACAGGTGAATTATGGAAACATGGGTTTGGTACCAGAATACACATAGTCACAATTGTTATTACCATATTAGGTGCACGGGCAATACCGGAATGGGTGCAAGACTTGGTACTGGAATAATACAGAGTGTGCAGGTACCAGAATGGATGTTGAGTTGTGCTAGTACCATATTCCATGTTGTGCGGGTACCAGAATAACGGTGAGCAAACACTACCGGAATAGGTGGAGAATTGGGTACCAGAACAGACTTGGTACCAAATTATGTTGTAGCTTGTAGGACCAGAATGAACTGTAGTTGTAGTACTAGAATAGTGAGGTACCAAATCAAAACTTCTTAGGAGTCAAATGATTAGGTCCATACAAAATCAAACATTTAATCGAATTAAGTCAAGAAAACTAAACAAATCATAAGTTACCTCTCTATGCACATGAACAAGGTCATTAGGTGTATTTATGGACAAAACAATCAAGTATATACTCATAGCATAGGAAAAATAGGCTCATATATAGGGTAATATAGGGCATTATAAGTGTCAAAATGGAGACTCAACAGGACCCCTCAACACAATGCAAGTTGTTGTATTTTTTGAAATAAGTGTCTTTGAAAATTAGACATTTTGTTTAATCTAATGGACATAGTACTGTCCCAATTGAAAGACAATGGGTTACCAATAAGGGTCTCATTTTGTATGACAAAGAGACTCTTATTCATATATAATAAAAAAATGTTTTTATTTATTCTTTTGTGTTGTCCAATGTTCGTGTGAAATGTTACAACATTGAATAAATATATGGATGATTAAATATTATAGCGAAGCTATGTGAACACTGATGATATAACAAGATAAACCAAACATCATATCCAAATGAATTAATCAAAATTTAATTTATATGAATATTATTATAAGATATATGTCAATTTTTTTATAAACAATGGAATTAAAAAATAACAATAATTTTGCATTGTCACAGGTCGATTCTTCTGAAAAGAGAAACTAGAAGCTGGTGTGTTTAATGATAAAAACGAATCAGTGGATTTAATTATAATACACATACATGTTGTAACATAATACACATTGGTGTTGACATAAATTGAAAAAGAACCGATATTAATAATATTTTAACCAAAAATTATAATAATAATACAACTTATCAGTGGGTTCAATTTATGAGCGCACCCGTGCTTCTCTTTCACAAGTTTGCACCATAGCCTTCTTGATATCATGCACCAATCCTCTTTGTTTTTTAATGCACCCGTGCATATTATCATTGATTTTCTTGGTTCTTTATTCCTATTAAGGAACCATTGCATGTATGTTTATAAGAGCATCGATGCCCCATATTTCTTGGACAACCCTGGTGCTTTGGTTGACATGTGAGAACTGGGGATTTATGTTCAAGAATGCATCGGTGCTCAGTATAATATATTCGACTGGTGCATTGTTGTTATTAAAGCATTGGGTTGTAGTTTGTATAAATTCATCGAGGATCTAATATTTTATGACTCACACGGTTTTTATTGTGCAATGTAGGCACTGATGCATTAATTTTTTAAGTGCACCAATGCATATGGTATGTGAAGTGCATCACATGGAAAACAATACGCTACAACCTACGCCCACCCATATTTTTTCAATTCTAATGAGATTCCTTTATAATCTCCACAAAACCATCCACTACCAAAAACCTATGTTTTCGCGAAGGTTTTTTTGACATTTTTTGTCAATTTTTTAACATTAAAATCCTCCGCTATAATCTCTGCTAGATGGTATTTTCGTTGTAGTAGAGGAAATATGTATGGGTAGTAGAAGAAAGTTTTAGACATTCCGTTTTTACATGAACAACAAGAGAGAACAAGAGAGAAGAGCTTGGGAGTTGGAACAACAAGGTTGGAAGCATTTTGGACCATTTTTGGAGTTGGAAATTGAAGAAATGGGTTGTTAGTCCTGAAGAGTTAACTCTTGGGTGAGTTGCATTGTATAATAAAGTGTTTTTTATTGTTTTGTTGGTTTTTTTCCCGGCAATGAGTTCCTTTGAGTTCCCAATTGAAATATTCCTAACTACCTATGCCAAAGAGACCCTGATAAACAAATGGGATGATCGATGGACTAAGAATAATGAAGGGGTACATTCCTTGGGTTGGAAAGGTCAAGAGGAATAGACTTGGAGGAAATTAAGGATATTTGTATGAGAGAACCAATGGGTTGTGTGATACTGGTCTATGAGGAGACTATGAGAGGAACCCTTCTTTTGTGGATTCCTACCCCCTAACTCAGGGATCACTTGTTATTGATATTTGGAAAAATGGGTCTATGGTTGGTTGGAAAATCCATCCCAAGAAGATGGTTGGACAAACTCTATTCTAAAAGGTAGGCTTTTATCCATTTTGTTCATTTATTCCATGAATGTAATTGTTGTTGATTTAACTTGTATATGAGAATGGTTTTATATGTTTTTATAGATGTTTATTAGTTGTGTAGATGTTTGTTTAAAAGGATGTATTTTCATATAATTATGGGTATCAAAATCTATTTTAAAATGTTAAATAATCATAGCTGGTAGCTACAGTAATGAAACCAGTGAGAAGAAATTTTGTATTTTATGTTATTCCAAAAGTAATGTTCCCTGGATGGAATGGGGGGCGTTACAATGGATTAACAAAGTGGTGACACATATGTGAAGAAAAAAATCACTCAACACAAGAATGTTGATTGAATGGGACAAATAGAACAAACATTCACTCAATATATCATACATAGAAAGTTTACCAAAACATCAACCAAGGTAATGAAAATGGCTCTAGAGGTCGAGAGAGTGGATTCTATCAAAGCCAAGGAAGAGGAGGAAAAGGAAATTTCAACAGAGGATATGGTCGGGTACGTTACTATTGTTTTGATTGTTGGAAGGATGACCACATCACTCAAGACTATCCAATCAGAGACATAATTGATCTCAATTTATATAACATTTGTGGAGTGGAATATCACTCCCTTGAAGACTTCCCAATCATGTTATACAAAGTAATGACTAAAATAAATGTAAATCGCTTGCATACAGTGCAAAAACAAGATATTTTAAATTAAAAAAACCTCCATGTAGTAAAATGCTTGAGAGATGATGAATAAATGTATCAATAACTTCCAAGTCGATAGAGGGGACATTGAAACACATATCCTGGCCTAGAATATGAAGAAACACTAATGTGGGAAGCATTGAATTTTTTTAGAAACATCGACCAGGATAAAGAAAATAAGGGAGGACATGAAAATATATCAGACACTACGCTAGAAACATTTATGCAAATACTGAAATAAAAATAGTTGTTCAGACACCTAATTGACCTACTGGGATTTCTAAGAGAGTATTAATAAGACCAAAGACTAGTCAAAAGTCTTCGACAATTGTATCAGGAAAGACACACAAATGACTATGATCCACAAGTTGACCTCGAAATCTACAGATATATGATCAAACATGTCATAGTTGACTTTGGGTCCAAAGTAAATATCATCCCAAGACAAACATCTGTTTGAATTGAGAAACCCCTAATTCAACCAACAATGAATTTTCTAAAGCCAATACACCAGAGTTTCAATGAACCAATTAGCATGTTTAAAAGTGTAATAAAATCCATAATGGGAATATTGACGATAGTTGACTTCAATATAATCAATATAGTTGAAGGAATCCCTGCCTACCTTACATTAGTTGGAAGACCTTAGGGTCGAAACATGACGGACACAATATCCCTCAAGAGAGACATAATCAAATTGAAAGGTAGTGGTAGAAAAATCATAATCCCATTGGACCCAAAGGAAGGAAAACCTTCAGTCGAGACATGGGATGAGGCTCATGAAGCATGATGCTTATATCAAGTAATGAATGAGAAAAATGGTAACATCGATCATAATAGTGAAGGATAAATGTTAGTCAGGTCTGCAGTTTCAATAGGTCAAATATCTAATATGGAGTTATACAACTCGAAAATGAAAAATTATGAACTAAAATACAAATATTTTTGGTTGATAAAAGAGATACCAATAATGTAATCCAAATCATGATTTTCAGTACAAGCAATACCTATCATGGTCAAAATAAATTTAAAGAAAAGACCAACACTAATCCTGACTCATACACAAACAAGGAAACCCCTGTGGCTCAACGAAAGGAACTCTCGTTTGATGCATGTTGACAAGGTTTCCAAGTCATTGGGAGAACAAGGGAGAGTGCAAAGTCTATTCAAATCCTTCACATGCCAAGTATCCCCATGGTGGGAAACACATGCACCTTGACTGCAAACATGGAATACTACTACCCTATATTTTGTGGAACGATTTGATGGGAAAAAACTATCAACAAATATTGACATCCCAATTTTTAAACTCGGGTTTGACCTAGTCACTCACACGCAACAATGTGAGAAAGAGTTGAGGAAAGAACACTACCAGGATGAGTGACTGTGGACACATATGTTCCCAAACACACTAGATGATATACCACATAACTGGTATAAAATCGAAGAAGCATGTGGACACACATTCGACTAGAATGAAATAAAAAAAAATATTAAAGACTTTGAATTCAAACCCAAAGAATCACTTTTGCAATAGGAAACAAGAGAAACTGTTTTATTTTTAGAAAAAACAAGTCCCGAGGAGATTCAAAAAAAGGAAAGGGTAAATTCAAAATGGGTTTGACTTCGACTTGTAACTTGGTATCGACACATAACCCAGAAAACATAATAGCTCATCGAATAGATATGGAAAAAATAAGTTTTACAGGGAATAGTTTTCGATGGAAGAAAAACCATCTAGGGGTACAAACTATGTAAAATCATTCTACCATGTGACTAAGGAAGAAAAAGAAGAAAAAGAATACACAAAAAATCCTAACTTCCCATCAAGCTATAATAAAGTTGTGGAAGAAGAACGCCAATTGGATGAGTCAAAAGTGCCTGAATGCATGGATGCAAAAATTGATACCAAAGAGTTCAATGTCTTAGTAGATGACTGACCAAAAAATGCCAAAATAGGTGACTATTGGTATGATAATCAAACCATGGAAATAGTCAATCAATTGAAAGAATACTCAGATTGTTTTGCACGAGACTACAAATACCTGAAAGGATTGGTACAAGATATGGGTGAAATGAAAATCAACCTCATCCCTAGGTCCAAACCTATCAAAAAATGACCATAGAAGTGGGCACATAAATATAATCCCATTTTCCAAAATTAAATTGAAGAAATGGTAGTTGTTGGCATTATATGTCCAATTTATACGTCAGAATGGGAAAGTTCGATGGTCGTGAAACCAAAGAAGCATGATCCAAAGAAACTGAGACTCTGTGTCAAATTCTGAGTACTAAACAAAATTACAGTAATAGATATATCCCCAAAGCCATTTGATGATGAGATCATCAATAAAGGCATGAGACATGAATGGTATTCCTTTACCGATGCATTATCTAGATACAATCAGGTACCTATGGAAAAAGAAGATCAGGAAAAAATAACATTTGTCTTCAATTTTGGATCATTTGCATACACAGTAATGCCATTCGGCCTAAAAAATACATATACTTGAACGTTAAATAACTAAAGGTTTTCGAATATTTAGAAATCATTGTTAGACAGGTAAGGAAGACTATACACTGCAACTCTCCCCACCTGAAGAATTATCAACAAGAACTGCACAGACTAATAGAACATTTTGAAGCCTTCAACATTACAATGATCCCTAGAACAAAGAACACATTGGCTGATTCCCTAGCCACCGTTACCTCAAAGATATCCCCTTTAAAAGACTATGAAGCCTCTCGGTTCACTGTCGAGCTACTCTACAAACCGTCAATGCACAACAATATTTCCAATTGGAAGGTCTTTGAAGGAGATGACATATCATAAAAAATTTAACCAATCAGGATAATTTTAAAGATCTGGCTATTGACAATGAAATATTTCAGGCACAACTAGTAGAAACTGATCTCCATGTGCAAAAATGTAAAACAAATCATTCGACTGACAAAAAACGGTCTCACACGATATCGAAAGGGGTATCCAATTTAGAAAACCATTTTGACTTAAGGAAATATTTAAAGGGTCAACGAACATAAAGACAGGGAGTTATTGTCCCATGTATGAAACCATTAATATAGGAACCCCAAAGAACCCTTAGAATGTAAATCTTGGCAAGACAATATCTAAAGATGAAAGGAAGGCCTATCTCAAACTTTTCAAAGAATATCAAGATGTTTTTGCACGGTCCTACCAAGATCTAAAAACTTATGATACTCATATCATTCAACACACAATATCATTAAAACCCAGAGTAAAACCCTTCCAACAGAAGTTATGGAAGTACCACCCATCCCTGGAGCCTCTCATGTGTCAGGAGTTGAATAAAGTACTAGATGTTAAAATTATCTTCCAGGTTAGACACTTTGTATGGGTAGAAAATTTGGTTCCTGTCAGGAAAAATTCTGGAGACATCCGTCTATGTGTAGATTTCATAAACCTCAACAGAGCATCAGAAAAGGACAACTACCTAGTCCCACCAATGGAGAAACTCTTGCAGACCATGTCTGGTTCTGAAATATTCTCTCTGTTGTATAGTTTTCAAGTTATAACCAAGTTCTATTTTCATAGGAAGATCGTTTGAAAAATACCTTCTGAGCCAAGTGCAGAACCTTTGCTTATAAACTCATGACCTTTCAGTTAATCAATGTAGGGGAAACCTTCCAAAGGGCCATGGGCATAGCGTTTCAGGGACTAATCAACAAATGTGTAGTAGTTTATTTGGACGACGTGACTGTGTATTCAAATAATACAGAAGATCACATCTGACATCTAGCCCATATTTTTGAGAGGTGTAGGAAATACGGTATATCTTTAAAAACTAAGAAAAATATCTTTGGTGTTGAGGAAGGAAAACTACTAGGTCATATGATATCTCAAGAAGGAATTCACATAGACCCCGAACGAATTAGGGCGATAGATCAACTTCCATTACCCGACAACAAAAGGATGTGCAATCATTCATTGGGAAAATCAATTTTGTGAGAAAGTTCACCCCTGATTTCACTGAAACTATAAAAACCTTACAAAATATGATCCGAAAATATGTTGAATTTAAGTGGGATGATGAACGAAAAAGTGATTTCAACAACTTTAAGACTACAATATCTCAATCCCTAGTGTTGTGAAGCCCCGACTTTAGCAAATATTTATTCCTTTACACTTTTTCCTCTGACCAATCATTAGCTGCAATATTGACTCATAAAGAGGATGATAAAAATGAGTCCCTAATCTCATTTATGATCACCAATCTCTAAGGGGCCGAACTAAATTACCTTGCTATAGAAAAACAAGCTAACACGGTGTACAAGGTAGTGAAACACTTCAGATATTACATCCTAAAGAAACACACCAAATTCATTGTTCCTCATCCCATAGTCTAATCCCTATTCACTGAACAAGAGATGGGGGGAATAAGAGGAAACTAGATAACAGTGGTCCAAGAGTTTGATCTAGATATAAAACCTACCAAACTAGTTAAGGGACAAGGATTATGTAAACTGGCAGTTGAAGCCCAGGACCAAGTAAATGAAGACCTTGGGTGGGAGAATGAATTGGCATTATGTTGTAGTGAAGCTTCATACATCTCCCCAGGGCAAGAGTCTTGGTATGAGAAACTAACTTATCTCCTACATCATGGGACTTGCCCAAAAAACCTAAACCCTAGGGAAAGGAGAGCTCTCAAGATAAAATCAACACAATATCAACTCATAAATTCAGTGCTCTTCCACATTAATTATGATGGGGTACTCTTAAGATGTATTGAACGTGAAGACGCAACCAAGGTTTTGAAGGAGCTCCATGATGGTCCTGCAGGTGGACACTTCGCAAGGAATACCATCACTCACAAAATACTGAGAGATGGCTAATATTGGCAAACTCTGTTCAGGGATGCTTACACATACTCTAGGAACTACAAAAATTGTCAAATAAGTGGGGGGAGGGGGAAGAGAGCAATTGTCCCACTCCAGCCTGTGGTCATCTCCAGGCCATTCGATCAATAGGGGTTAAATATCATAGGATAAATTACATTGAATTCTTCAAAAAAGCATAGATACACACTGACTGCCACAGACTATTTCACGAAATGGGTAGAGGTCATCCCTCTGAATCATGTGAATGAAAAGGTGGTGATCCAATTCATAGAGAAACATTTGATCACAAGGTTCAGTATGCCTTCCGTCCTTATTTTTTATAATGTTGCTTACTTTTCTTCTAGCCTATTAACAGAGTTTTCGTTAGACAAAAGAATCATAATCAGATACTCTGCAAACTACTATCCACATGGGAACAAAGTGGCAGAATCAACCAATAAGAACCTAGTGAGGATATTAAAGAAAATGGTTGCAGACAACCAGAGGAATTGACACAGTTCACTTCACAATGCCTTATGGGATGATAGAGTAACACCCAAGGAATATATAGGGAATTAACCATACTTTCTGGTATACGGAAAGGAAGCCATTCTCTTGAATGGGCTATATCTCCCATCTCTTCAACTTGTTCAGGATTTGAGAGGACAACCCTCATCGATTATACAAAAAAGAATTGATACCCTCCTCATGCTGGAAGAAGAAAGGGAGAAAGAAAAATTAAAGTTCATTTCTCATCAACAAATAGTTAAAAGGTGGTTTGACAAGCATAAAGCCAAAGAGAATAATTTTGAAGTAGGAGACTTAGTCCTGAAATGGGACAGAGCAAATGAGTTGAAGGGACAACATTAGAAGTTTTAGAATCTATGTCTTGGATGTTTTTAGGTAGCTGAGAAAATTTGGGTAGGCATGTATCAGTTGCAAAATCTGAGGGGGGAACCTGACACCCTCCTAGTAAATGGCCAGGCCCTAAAAAAATATTTATGTTAAAAAATAATAATAATAAATGTGTTTGTTTTCATGATACTTTGCTTTTAGGTAGATTGATTACGGAGTTCTTCATTTTTGTTTTCTTGTTATAGTACTTTTTGCACTTTTGAAGTTTGTGTTCATCAAGGGATTTGGTTGAGCTTAGTTCATGTGGTATAATGAACTCTTTTCCTGAATCATGATTACATACAACACAAGAAACATTGGGAGAATTATGATTTTTTTGAAGGTCTCTCTATCTAACCTATGCTTATAAACAACCTTGGTTAAGTGATGAAGTGTTTGCCTAGTGATTTGGTAAAACCTAAAGGGAAATATGGTAATATGGAAAGGACCACATGTACCTCAAGACATAGATAACAAGTAATTCACCCTAACCATCTCATTTTGAAAATAACATACATCCTCCTCCCCCACTCGCTCAGGGAATTCTGTCAAAATAAAATAAATTATATCAAATGAGTGAAAAGTAGGAGAGGGTATGCAGATAACGCCATCGACGATATGGATGCTCACTGGTAGCAAAGCAAGGTCTGTAATGTCGGGGTGACTCCGTTGAGTCTATGGATGTTCACTCACAGCAGAGCAACACCGTAGCAAGTGAATGAGGATAACTAAAAGTCATGGTGCTAGTGAATTCTCTACTCAACTCTTGTCAAAAGAGGGCATGGGTCATGGCTAAAGGAAACAAAGGTGGAATAAAGGTTGAAACCCCGTAGGCAAGCTCAGATTCATCAACCAGGGAATTTCAAATGCAAGGACATAAGATGATCTGATAAAAAACCAGTCAAGTCCCTAACCAGCTTCTACATCAGCTAATCCCAGGGAAGGAACATATATTCTTGTTTCGCCCATTAAGTCGCCATCTTTTGAGTAATCAACACAACCTAAAAGCCTTATCAAAAACAATTCCACTTTTTAGGTACCACTTGTTTTCTTCATTTATCTGACTCGATTTCATTTTGGGAAATGGTTTATCATTTCTCATTTTCATGTCCCTTAGCACCTAGTCTGGTTTGTTTGAACTTGTGAAACCTCATGTCTAAAGGACCTTAATACCTGAATTAATAATTGACAGCTAAACACTGCGCCTAACGCACTTAGATTCTGCGTTGGGAAGAATTCAAGTGAGTAAAGGAACCATAAAAAAACAATAGTTGTCGAGCATCGATCCTCATTACCATCGACAAAAGGTGGTTTTGGTTTATATAAGTTGTTCGCATAAAGGTTTGATACATAGCCGATCTGCTTCTACATAGATGAAATATGAGAAATACATATGTTAACAAAATACGTAAAGAAATCACTGATAGTCGATACACGTTGTGCCTTATCGGGATCAAGGGGAATCCAGAAAGATCACAACAATCATTTTTACCGTGATAGAGTTATCTCCAATAGCCAACCCCTGATACATTTTTGGAATCAAAATTTTTTAGAGGGAGCCAACTCGAGAACACTTGGTTAGGTTTATCATCGATCAACAATCCTTGACACTTTCAGGCATGGGCAAGTTAGGTTTTGGTTTTAGAAATGTATGGATTAAAGAAAGTCTTGACTCCAACTGACACGAGAGAATGACGACACTAGTATCAAATTCCATGCGTCTTTACCATGTAAGAGGATCATACAATCTAGTTTTATCCCGAGTCATTTTGGGTCCCCTAGGTCCTAGTCACGTCTCCTAGTCATCTTTTCCACGTCAGTTATGTACAAAAATATCGATCAATGTCAGAGATTTTTTAGGAGGATATCAACGAAAATGTTCATAGCACAATCCCAACCCCCAATCCACCCACTGAAAGAGTGGCACGACGAGACGTTTGCAGTGTTAGATATGATCATATTTTCAAAACTTAAGGAACTAATTAATGCCTAATCCTGCATTAGTTGCTACCTCATGCACCAATTAAAATAAGTTTTTTTAAATATCCTATAGACAAAATCACCACCCGCGCCTTCGTCATCAACCCACGATAAATTCAAGTTTAAACACCTTTGAAGATCCCATGACAAATTTGTTGAAATTTCACTCATAACCTAAATTGAATAGATAATATGACATGGTAAGATCATCCCTGTTTAACTCTCTAGAACCGTTTTGAACAAATTCATTATGCACAAAAGTAAATTCCAGAGTGTCAGAAGGAGCGGAGCGAGCAACTCGAGACTGAACTGACTCTTTTATTATCAAAATCAGGTTTAACAAGATTCAAAGGTACATACCCAATATTGTCAATTCATTGGTTATAATTTATATATGATCATATGGTTTCTTACACAGTCTCTAAAATATGCTCTAGTTGCAGGAAGAATGTCGTTCGGAAATCTAACCACCAGACCCTCATCGAGAGAACCAAAGATGAAGGAATCTGAGATAGGTGAAGGTTCTTCTCTAGGGATTGCAAAGCAGTTGGAGTATGCTCCTAGGGTGGATCATGTCATCAAAACAACAACGAAAAAATATTTTTTCCAGCCTCTGGCCTTTGGTGATACAGAGGGAAGCACTAGATCTAAGTTAGCACTCCCACAGTGGGATGATCTCTTCAATAGAATTAGGCGAGAAGAATACCCATAGTATATCCCTCACAATGACCCAAACGTAAGGGCACTTGATGACCAGGTGTTCTAGAACATCTGACGGTCGTATTTATACATGGTGGCAAGTAGAACCTCAATTTTCACCTGAATACAGGTCTTGAAGTGGGTCATCGACCACACAGAAGGTCATAAATTATTGATCAATGATGAGAATGGTGTATTCGTCAAGTTTTTCCTCCTGACAAAGAGATAGAAATACTACAAGCTCAGGGACCTAGAGGAGCAGGTCAACATGGACTTCATGGTGAATTTATATGAATTCAATGACACCAACCAGTTGATGGATTCATGGTGGAGGGAAGACAAGAATTTAAATAATCAGAGCAATGAATGGCATGGAACAATCAACTTGAG
Organism: Picea engelmannii; assembly: GCA_009831015.1. Lineage (NCBI taxonomy): Eukaryota > Viridiplantae > Streptophyta > Pinopsida > Pinales > Pinaceae > Picea > Picea engelmannii. The sequence continues at coordinate 441,735 of ML800348.1, read as the reverse complement.
GGAGACATACATCTATTTGATGGCTCTCATCTGTCGTCTATGTTATCACTCCAAGAAACCCTCTGTGGTTGCAGACCAGAGGTGCTTGGTAACTTAAGAAATGATTTTTTTTTGTATTTTGTGAATGTGGATCAATGGGACAACTCAATATAGCTTATGGAATTCAAACATGAAAATGGTAAACAAATAGACAGTTCTCTCAAAGATTGATTAATCAGCAGATAGCTTTAAAGTGGGTGAAGAAAAGATTGTAACTAAACCAGTACAATGTAGGGTCTAAGAGAAAATCAAAAGACTTATTATCAGGCTATGAGCTAAACAATGGGATAACATCCATTCAAAGCTTGACAACACACATAATAATGCAGAAGAAAGATGGAAAGATGACAATCAAAATTGAAAGGAACCTGTGATCTGTATTAACATAAAAAAGGTCTGAGTACAATAGCCAATTACTCTATCCAAAATCCAACCCTTGTTTGATATCAAAACAGGCATTTATAGCCCTTACAAGCAGTTACACAGATCCTAAAAACATGGATCTGTCATTAAATAAAAACAGTTCTATTCTATTTAGACAACTTCGAAATTAATTTTTTTAACAGCTAAACTGAGTGATTGAACTGTCTTCAGTCTTCAAAAGTCGCCATTTTCCTCCTTCATCTTCAGCATCTGCAATGTGGCGAAGTAACATGACACCTGTGTATGACTGTTGAATTTTCTAGTATTCGTGGCCGAGTTTTTAGGAAATAGTTTTTGATGTGTAACCAAAATCCCTCGAATCTCTGATGTTGGACTTCTAGCATTCGATCTTCTAATCCCCTGATATACTGGCATATCTTCGAAACACATTTGAAATGAACCGTTGCGTTTTCGGCCTCAAAACTTGCTTGCCCAGCTTTCAACAGCGCAACCGTTTGAAATTTTCACGGGTTAGTTGTTGAAAGCTATCGCTTTCCATAGATAACGGGTAATGAAATAGTAGCCTAGCACTGTTGAAAGTCCCGATAGTACACAAAAAGAACTTTCGCCTTCAAAATTGATTTCAAACAAAAATCAATGAGCATCTGACTTCTCACCTTCCATGTTGACGGCCACCTGAGCTAGAACCTTCAGGTCTGAATGAGGTTTTCGTTTCAACTTTTGTTTTAACCCCCTGATCTGCCTTTTAAGGCGTTTGAAAAGAAATCTTAAGCTGCTGCAGTTTTTAGTGAGCTTGTCCTTCCTCTTTTTCTCTCTGACACTATCCTTGGCCATTCTTTCAAATGCTGCATTACTTCACCCGTTCCAAAGACTTCTTGCTGGGCAATTACTTCCTTCAGATGTTTGATCCTTTGAGACTTATTTGACTTAGGGTTTCTGGATGATTCTCCCTGCTCTGTATGATTGAAAGTCTCATAGTTCTGAGCACATTCGGCAGATTGTTAAGAACTTTTGATGGCAGGGCACTGATCCTTTTGTTCATATTCTGAATCCGAATATGGAAAATTAAGGATGTTCTTTCCTGTACTTTGCTGAGTAGGATGTCCTGAATTCTGTTGTGTAGTCTGCTCTGTGACCTACTCAAAATTCAATTTTCTCTTCGAACTGTGAGGCTTCAATCTAGATACCCTGTCTTCTGAAGGTCCTGATAAATCCCTTCTTCTTCTTGAACTGCCCTGAGGAGAGGATTGTTTTCTTGCACCTTCCATATGTTCATTTGCAGTTTGGTTCTGGGTTTCAAAACCTTCCCAGAACAAGAAGTGCTCCCATCTTCTCCCTTGTTGTTTCAATTCTTACAGAAGAATCAATTTAATGAGGCCTAGGTGACATAGAGAAGCTTTCATGCTCAAAGGTTGAGCTCTGATTCTCTTGCAGACTTTAGACAAACTGTGATATAAGAAGTAAGGCAAATTGATGGGGGTCTTGCCTGTAAAATGGTCCATGAGTTTAAAGTGGTACATCATCAATTTGTCATATCTTCCTTCTGAGGTAATATATAGCTGAATTCCTTTGAATAAATCTTGCCACTCTTCATCCAGATATGAAACGAGCATACCTTTTTTCCAAGCTTTGTGCTTGTACCCATCTTTCAAATAGACCCTGAAATCCAGATTCTTAGGAGCAGTGGTTTTAAACCATTTTTTACCAGTCCTTGGAAATCCTGTAGCTGCGGCAATGACAGCCTCATCCACCTTGATTTCCACAGAGCCAACGCGAGCTTTGTTGCCATCAAATGTCTTGGCAAAGGCTTCATCTGTGGCCTGGTGAGACCCAACCTGTAACCTTTTAGCGAATTCCATGCATCCTGCATTTGAAAAGTGCTTCTGGACCTCGGGATGTGATTCCAGAAAGGATAAATTATCCAATTATCATTTGAGTAAAACGCCATTGTGTTTTCTTGCCATTCTGGAGCTCAAACACTTGGCAAATGTAAACCCTGTAACCACCTAGTCGAGTCGAGGTTCTGCGTTGTTGAAAGCAGTTCGGGCTTCGGCTCTGTTTTGAATTAAATGAAAAATTTGACAGTGTTTTGGAAACGGTTTGTGATATGAGACCTCTGTTTTATTTGATGTTGTCAGGCCGGCGGTAGCTCCTCTGTACCTGCATCTCCAAACACGAACTCGCCATTTCGAAAGTGATGAACGTTGAGCGTGGTTTCTGGAATGAATTGGAATTCCAGTCATATCTGCCATGCACGATTTAGTTTCCATGATTTCCCACTCCTATCAGCGCATGTCTTGGATATGCTCTGACGTGAGGGTGATCACATCATCATTGTTTTCATACGTGGATATCACGCACGTGATTCCCGCTTCATGCAGCAACGACCCATGGAGAACGCCTCTGCCAAACGCTCGCTTGCCACTTTCACCAGCGCGCGACTCTGCGAGGAAACCCCTGTTAGCTACTGAAAGTATGTACTTTCAACAGCGCACTGCTTTGTAGAAGACCCTCCTTAGCTGTGGAAAGTGTGTATTTGCCACAGCGCGCCACCCGAGAACTGATTTTCAAAACTTTTTAATGCTCGTCACTTTCAACAGCGCGTCAACTGATGAAGCAAGCTCCTTAGCTGTTGAAAGCAGGCACTTTCCATAGTGCACGATGAGCCTTTGAAAACACGTTAGTTGTGGAAAGTAAAATGAAAATTTTGAAAGACAAGACTCTATGGGTCAATTATTTTCTAGGACACACCAAAACCAAAAATTTTCTCAGCTATAAAAAACTCAAAAAGTAACTTAAAGATACTACCAAAAACCATGATATCTACCACAAAATTCAACCGGGAGAACGATTTCATTTTGGGAGTTAACATTTGGCTCCAACTGGGATGGGCATCTCTCTGTGAGGTGACCAAGAACCTATCTAGACTCAGTAGCCTTATTGTAATCTGAAAAATAGTTGCTAGTACCATTGGGCATGGAGTTATTTGAATGACAAAGCAAAGAAAGCAAAAATGAAAAGGAAAATATGTACAAGAAGAACCTGGCTTCAAGGAAGCCTTATGAGAAATAGATCTTCAGGAAGCGCCCGTTGAAAGGGCCCTTTGAAACTGGCTCACCTGAAAGAGTTTGAAGAATGAAGGTGTTGTTCTGCTACACCTCTGTTATAACAAAAGGACCTGTCCAAAGAGCCTCAAATTTTCCATGCTTCCCTTTCTCCTGCCGTGCTGCATCCCACTTTAAGACCATATCCCCTGCTTTGAATACATCTGATTTGACTTTCTTGTCGAAATTTCGCTTGATCATCTCCTGATGCAATTCAGTTTTTTCCAAGAGCTGCTCTCTATCTTGTTGCAGTTCTACGAAATCGTGAATCCTCCTAGTCAGATCATTTGGTTCAACATCGGTTTCTTGTAAAAATTTCGCAACTGGTAATGCAAGTTGAACAGGAAATATGGCCTCAGTACCATATACCAACTTGAAAGGAGATGTACCAATTGATTTCTTAGATGTTACCCTGTTAGTCCACAAGGAAAACTTCAGTTTGGAATCCCAACTTCTGCCATTTTGATCGAGCAGCTTCTTTATGATTCTGAATAAACTCTTGTTTGATGACTCAGCTAAACCATTCCCTTGCGGATAGTAGGCTGTGGAATGTACCAGCTGAATTCCCAGCTCTTCACATAATTTCACCAAGTGTTTATCTTTGAAGGCAGCTGCATTATCAGTGACCAATATTTTGGGGTAGCGAAATCTAGCGAATATGTTTTCCTGCAGAAAGTTTATGATGATAGTATGATTGGCATTCCGGGTGGGAATAGCCTCAATCCATTTCGTAAAGTAATCGGTGGAAACCAGAATCCACCGATGTTGACCACTCGAAGGAGGATGGATCTCACCTATGAAGTCCATCCCCCACTGCTGGAAAGGTCCTGTGACCACTATAGTTTTGAGAGGAAGTGGCTTAAGTTGTTTCTTGCCTTCGAATTTCTGGCATTTGTCACATATTTTCACAAATTCATAAACATCTGAAAATAAGGATGGCCAATAGTAACCTGATCTTAAGATTTTGTGTGCTGTGGTTTTCCAATAGTGATGTCCTCTGCACTCACTATTGTGAAATTCATACATGACTTTAGCTGCCTCCTCTTGATTCACACATCTCAACAACAAACCAATAGGATTCTTCCAAAACAACAAATTATTGTTGATGCAGAAATTTACAGCCTTGAGTTTAAAAGCCCTTCTCTGAGTTTTTGTCAAATCTGATGGGACTGATAGAGTCTGCAAAAACTGAACGATATCGCTGTACCATTTGCAATCAACTAGATGAGCTGAAACTTTCATTTCCTTACCATCTTTGTCTTCTGAAGATGGAACATTTTTTGCATCGATACTCATCAGATTTATGTCGAGCAGCTTGCAATTCTCTTCTGCCAAGAGTTTGGCAAGACCCTGACCTTTAATTAGCTTTGCTGGTTTAATTTCGACATCAAACTCAATCAACCTGGCTATCCACTTACTTCTTTTGTCATCGATATCAGGTTGGACAAGAACATCTTTGACTGAACTGGAAGGAACAAAAACAATTACCTTTGCCTGAAGAATGTAGACCCTGAAAGCCTTCAGTGACTTGACAAGTGCATAGGCATGTTTTTCCAGCAACTCATACTTTACCTCTGCATCCCTCAAGACCTTGCTAAATAAAGCAACCGGCTGTTCCTGGTCATCAACATTCTTCTGCAAAAGTACTGCAACGATCGTGTCATTGGAAGCATATGAAAAGATGTAAAATACCTTGGAAAAATCGGGGTTGATCAATACAGGAGCTGTTGTGATGGCTTCTTTGATGTCATTGAATGACTGTCTGGCTACTTCAGTCCACTTTATCTTAGAATCTTTCCTCAACATAGCAGTGATATGCTTTGTGAGTTCGGAAAAATTCACTATAAATCTTCTGACAAAATTAATGGTCCCAAGAAAAGACTGAATGTCTTTCTTTGATCTAGGGAGGGACAGACTTCTAATTGCTTCTACCCTCTTTGGATCAATTTTAACCCCATCCGCTGAAACAATATGCCCAAGTAGTTTTCCCTCCTTAAGAGAAAAATTAGATTTTTTTGGATTAAGAGAGATGCCATACCTTCGACACTTAAGAAATGTCCTCCTCAAATGTTGTAGATGAAGTTCGTGGCTGTTTGAGAAAACAGTGATGTCGTCAAGATAAATTAGGACAAATTTATCTTTCTCACCAATGAAAGCAATGTCCATTTCCCTTTGGAATGTCGCTCCTGCATTCATCAGACCGAAGGGCATCTTCTCGTACATAAACATGCCCCATGGAGTGGTAAAGGAAGTCTTTTCTTTGTCTTCCGGATGAACAACAATCTGATTGTATCCGGAAAACCCATCAATAAATGACATTACCTTCGATCCGGACACCTTCTGCAACATATGCTCCATCTTAGGCAGTGGGTAATTGTCTTTTCTAGAGCATTTGTTCAGATTTCTAAAGTCAACGCAGAGTCTGATCTCTCCATTCTTCTTCCTGACCGACACAAGATTAGCAATCCACTCTGAATACCTGAGAGGGATGATGATGTGAGCGTCCAACAGTTTCTTGATTTATTTCTCCATTGTGGGCAGCAACAAAGGATTGAATGATCTCAGCTTCTGTCTGAATGGTTTGGAATCTTTATTCAATGGAATCTTATGTTGAATCGCTTCTGTATCAAAAGTCTTCAAATCATCATATTGTCAGGCAAAAATGTCTGCAAATTCCTTCAACAGTTCTCCATAATCATCCTTTTGTTTCTCAGTCAAATGTGAGGCCAAGTCGACATGTTTGGGATCTTGCTCACTGGCCACATTGTACTGGAAAACATCTGACTCTTTTTCTGCACTTTGCAATTTGACAGCCATGTCGTTGTTATCGAACAGCCTTTCCAAAGAGACCAAGCCTTTAGGAATTCTGTTGGTGGACAGCTGAACTATCTATTGAGATGCAATTTTGTCCTTGAGCTTTGGCTGCTCAACTTCATCATCATGTTTGTTCTCCTGATCAATCTGCAGATCTGCAAACTTATCTATCACTGCAAGGAATCGAGTGAGTTCAACATCGTCCTAAAAAACTTTCCAAAATTTCACATTGTCAGGAAGAGAAGGCCTATGTCTAACTTGAATTTCATAAGACAATTTGTGAGGCAAAGGGGGAATGAATGCACATGCTGATACAGCCAGTGAATCAGCCAATTCATTCATGGCTCTAGGTACAAAAGTAATTTTGAAATCTGCAAAAATTTTAATTGCCTCCAACACTTCGTCCCTATATGCCTTCAGCCTTACATGCTTGGCTTGAAAAGACTTATTCACTTGCTGAATGATCAAATATGTGTCACCAAACACCTGCAATTTTTTAATGCCCTTCTCCTTTGTTGCGTTCATCCCTAAAAGTAATGCTTCATACTCAGCGATATTATTTGTCACCTTAAAATCAAGTTTGAAGGATAGGTGAGAAGTTTTCTTTGAGGGAGAAATGAATACCACTCCTGCTCCAGCTGACTCTTTGGTGCAAGCACCGTCAAAAAACATGGTCCAGAGATCATCCTCTGCTATCTCTGTGGGCTGAATTGTGATCTGATCTGATGGCTTTCTGAGCAGCAATGTATCAAACAGTGAATCATCAAATTGCAAGATACAAGATCCCATATTCGTGTCCACTGTATAGATAGGATGATTGGATGGATTCTTCTCATCACTGATCACATATGCCAGTTGTGATTATCTGTAAAGTCTTCTATTCACTCCTCCGAAAATAGGGATAGTAGCATAGGAGAGATCCATTTGGAGAGTGCCACCCAATCTCTTCATCCATGACCTTGATAGCAGACATCCGAATTTTGGAGGTATGTCAGCCACCACTATGTCCATCACCATCGTCTTCATTGATGCTTGGGTCAAGGTTACATCCAGGTCCTTGATCATCCCAAGGCATTTGACTTTTCGAGAGTCAAAGGAGAAAAGGTCATGATAAGACTTGGTGATCTCCAACCCAAGCTCATCCATGACAGCTTTGGGCATCAAGTTGTGTGAAGCACCGGAGTCCAACAAACAATTGTGCAGCGTTTTTTCATGAATATTTAACGAGATGTAGAAGGGAGGACAACTTTCATCCCTGTCTTCTACCATTTTACCCAGAGTGATGGTAGGTTTGTCATCATAAATGTTGAGGATATCATAAGATTGAGATACTGACTGAGGATCTAAAGTTTTGAGGATAGCTTTTTTAAACATCTCATTTTTCATCAGCTCAACGAGAGGAATTGGAATCTTGATCTTTTGTAATTCAGCTTCGAAATTAAAATAATAAGGAGCTTTATCAGAAATTTTATCAGAAATTTTTACCTGACTTGAAGAGGCTTCCTGATTATTCTATTGTTCAACGGGAGGCTGCCTTTCTGGAGTTTGCTGACTGATAGGAGCAACAATCTTCTTAGGAGGGGTTGGTGCTTTCTCCTTCGAAGACTTTGCTGGCTGATCTTCTGATGAATGGTCTTTTTGTTTGACAGGAGTAGTAGTCTCTGCAGGAGAAGCTGATGCATCTGCTTGATCAGCCTTAGACTTAGATCGAAGGTTGTATCTATTCTTATCCTCTGCTGTAAAGATGCCATCACCAAGGAGATAATCCTTTGCTTCTTCAGTCATTAATGATTGCTCATAATCTTGTTGTGTAAGATAAGATGTCCCTGACTCATCTCCAACACAATGAATGTCGCCTTCACCATCCTCTTGACCTTCACCATCGTCTTCGTCCATGACTATATTCTGCAGAGGGACTTTTATCCTCTGATCCTCATTAGAATTCCTATCTCTTTGCAAAATCTGAGTTTGTGGATTGTTTCTTCTATAGGGAAAGGCATTTGAATTTCGAGGGGCAAAAGTATTTGAATCTTTTGATTTTGCTGGTGGCTGGTTTTGGACTTTTAGCTTTGAAATTTCTGATGTTAGGCTGTCCAACATTTTAGCCATTTTTTCCATTTGACCGTTAGAAGAAGAAGAAGAATCGACAGCAAATTTCTTCTTTTCAGCCCTCCCTTTGAGCTTCTGAGAGGCTGTGATGTTCGATTCGACTTCAAGAGCAGCATCTTGCATTAAAGCAAGCGTGGCTGACCGTCTTTATCTAAGGATAAGACAGAACTCTGCATCAAAGGCCGCAGAAAATGTGATTTTTGCTGATGCATCACTTGGTATGATCTCTGCAGGGATCTTACCGAACATCTTGTTGAATCTTTTAATAAAATCTGAGACCGATTCTCCATCTCATCTCTTTAGATTTCCAAATTCTGTAATGTAATACAACAGGTCTCTTCTCTCTCCCCAATGATTCAAGAATGTTGCGTCCAGTTGTTCAATGCCAGTGATTGAATTTGCTGGCAGCTCTTTAAACCATTTTCGGGCTTGGCCATCCAGACTCTGGACGAAGACTCTAGTCCACACATCCTCCTCTGAAATATTTATGTTTTCAGCATAAGCATAAAATGCTTCAATGTGTTCTTCAACTGTGTATTCACCTCCTCCTATAAACTTCGACATGTATTTCTGGTAATCACCAGTTGGCATGGAAGACAGGGGGTTTGGCAAGACAAGAGGGGCATATATGTTTTCCAAGATTTGTTCCATTCTGGTTAGAGGGGCAGCCATGATGATCTTGGTGATAGATGCAGATGAGGAGCTTGTAGGAGACAATGGAGGGGATACGTAATTCGGAGGAGATGATGGAGGAGATAAATTACCTAAGTCGGAAATGAATGACTGTCTCACTTCACTCTGAACACCAGTTTCAGAAGTTGATGGGAAATAGGAGGCTTTATAAAACTGGCTGAGTAATGAAGCTAAGTTTTCTTCACCCTTAGAGGATAAATCTTGGAGAATTTCCTCAAGGACAGGCAAATTGGTATAAGTGTGCAGAACACCCTTTGAAGGTTTACTAGGTGATGAACTAAAAGAAGATGAAGAGGAATGTTCTTTTGGATGCGATGAAACTTCAATCTCAAGGGAAGAATCAGTGATATTGGAGGAAAAATATGGTTCTTCTACCCTAGCAGCTTGAGACGAGATTTTTATTTCTTTGGAATTTTGAATTTCAGTAGGGGTTTCAAAACACTTTTCAGATATAGAAATATAAGAATCAATTGGAATACCTGAATCAATTGCAGCTGCATATCTGGAGGCCTGTCTGTGCAATGCTTTGCCCTTGCTGATGATTTTTTCTGGATCAGGAACTAATGCTTTCAATGGGCCTTCTGGGTTTGCCCTGGTGTGAGATATTTTGGGAGCCACTTCGTCAATGGAGTCGCCAGATAGAAAATGTACAACCAAGTGATGTCCAGGCTTTGTCTATCATCAAAGCTGGATCTATTTCGTCTCCCAAGGAAGCTGAGCTTCGATCTCCTCTCCCCAGCAACGGTGCCAATTTGTTATCACTCCAAGAAACCCTCTGTGGTTGCAGACCAGAGGTGCTTGGTAACTTAAGAAATGAATTTTTTATTTTTATTTTTTGAATGTGGATCAATGGGACAACTCAATATAGCTTATGCCATTCAAACATGAAAATGGTAAACAAATAGACAGTGCTCTCAAAGATTGATTAATCAACAGATAGATTTAAAGTGGGTGAAGAAAAGATTGTAACTAAACCAGTACAATGTAGGGTCTAAGAGACAATCAAAAGACTTATTATCATGCTATGAGCTAAACAATGGGATAACAGCCATTCAAAGCTTGACAACACAGATAATAATGCAGA
>ML800348.1:398781-424241 GCA_009831015.1 Picea engelmannii | reverse complement strand
TTGGACATGTAACATTCTCATCAAGGGAATCATATCAATCAATTACTTGACATCAACCAATGACATCAATCAAACCAAACCATTTACATCAATGGCATATGATCCAACAATCTCCCAAGTAATCAAACCATTGGCATCAATGAAAAACCATTGGCATCAATGACAACATGATCCAACAAAGGGGATTTCTCCTTATCGCAGAGGCACAAATAATCATTGATCAGTTCTAGAATGAACAAGATCTTATCGATATGATGAGGGTTCTCGTTGATAACCCAATCGCAAGAAGAAGAGAGACAAGTGGCTCAGAGCCGATACAACTTGATGGAATAATCAGGGAAAAAAATCCTGAAAGTCCACCACCATAGATCGGATCACCTGGGGAAATTTCAACTCAACTTGAGATATCAAGGACACTAGGTACAACTAATGCACCAAACCCCTTGCATGACTTAATAATTATCTATGATGAGGATGAGAGTTCAGAGGTTTCCCTGGTGACTCCAGTGCATACTACAAAAGAAAAGGAACCCAAGAAAGCATCTTCCCCGGCTCTTGATGATCCAATTCAAATCCTTCCATAGAGTGATCAAGAGGTCAAAAGTGTCTTAGACACTGAGCTAGTCGATAGACCAAGAGCCCCAATGGACAACTCAAGGGATGAGCTAGGATCGGGAGAACAAGAAGGATAAATTACACAAAAGTAAATCAACATCTCAACAGCCAATCACAAAGTAAGTACCGAACCTATGCCTAATTCCTCAAATTTGACCAGTACTTTACCACCCTATGAGAAACAACCAGAGGCCGAGCCATCAAGACATTAAAAATAGGTTTAGGAACCCATTCTTGAACATGTATACATTGTCAAGAGCTTGGGAAACACTCTTACTTAGGGAGAGAAAAAAATCCCCGAACCTATGGATGAGGCCACCAATATACAAGCCATCGCCTACAACCGAAAGAGGAAAGTCATCATGAAGAGAACCACTAAGAAAATGAGGCTTAATGTGGATAGTTCCATCCTCATCACCACAGACGTGAAGTTGATCAACATGAAGCATGCCAAGACGTCCAATATTATCGATGCAGGGATGGAAATCACAGATGCCACCCTAGCTAAAGCAAGGAAAGATGAAAAGGACATGGTCATTGAGATAAAGGAGTTGGAGCATATGCACCATTTGAAGATATACTATCATTACTCCACATTGTCCATGGTGTTCTTGAGAAGTGAATTCCAAGATACCTAGATCAAATTGACAAGTGAGTGACACCTTTTCACTGCAGGGATATCCAACTTCCAGGAAGACACCCTTATGGTGCTAGAAACTTGCAAAGACATGGAAATATGGTATGAGAGGGCCCTCCAAGTGGTGGAGAGAATTGATTACATGAGGATGTTTCAAAAGGGATGAGACACCGAAGAGAATGACATTCGGGTGATAAGGGACAACAACATCGACTGTATAAGTAATTCGGTGGAATACTGGGTGAATATGGCGCAAGAACCTCAACGGGAAATCCAAGAGAAATGGGTTGATTGAGAAAAGAGTTGGACCAAGATCAATTGGGCAATGAGAGACATAGGTCTCACATAATTCAGTGCACCTAAGGACTTTGTCAACTTGCATGACATAGTCAAACTACATGCAGAACAAGACTCATCATAGACTGTAGAGATAAAAAAGGTGGAAAACATGGCGCCAGGTCAACTAAAACAGTTCATGGAGAACCCGAACAACTCTTAGATAGTGTTACAATAGTTAAGTGTTAAAGTAGTCAAGTATTGGGCAGATGCAGTAGAGATAAAGGAGATCCTTTTGTCCCTGATGGATCAACACAAAGTTATGTATGCCAACACATGCGAGGAACTCTTCATCAAATGGTCAAATTATGAGAAGAGTTATCCAATAAAGTGAAACCATCTGATGACTTTGAGAAGAATGAGAAATGAAAGTGCCATGTGGCGATGTTTTGTTTTACTTATCTTGCACTTTGATAGTTATTTGTAGTTAATAATTTGTTATAAATAAGAGGATCAACCTGTTAGAAGAGGTCAATGGTTTTTGCAAAGACCCTCATTTTTGGAATTGTAAAGAACTATTTCAAAGCTACCTTAATTGAGAGGTATTGTTTAGGACCGGAGACAAGTTTCCATTTTTTTATCAAAGGCATGTGTGATTGGATCATAAGGAGGAAATACTTCTGACTTTATCTCATGAATGGATGTTGTAATGAGTAACAGTTTCTGGATCTATTGATAAGTTAGTTGATTCAATATTTTTATAGTTCTTATCTCTAATGATGGAAATAAAATCGTGTGGTTAATGTGTGATTAGTGATTAGAGCTAAGGAAACTAATTTCCGTTCCATTATTTTATTGCATGTATGTTTTCTTTCGATAATTATATCTCAGTCAATAATTAAAATACCGGCAAATTGATGTATTAGTAATAGGCTTGTCGTAGGTGTGAAAATATTTGTCTACATGCTTGAGCACGAGGGTTATCTTGAGCTCAGCCATCCTCAGTAGTTAAGTTTTCCCCATTTTTCTTTTACTCAGCTGGTTTATACTAGCACCTATATTTTATTATACCCACCTATAAGGGAAAATACAAAAAGAGAATGTTTAAACTGAAGGATGATTTTTCACGAGAAGATATCCTGTAAATCACTCCATAAATCCCATCGATTAATTGGCCGGATCGCTAGATCTGGAGAACCATTCTACTATCAAATGTTGCAGAGTCTAATTGGGCCCGAGTGGTAGGTTTTTTCCCTACTGTTGATTTAAAGGGATTTAGGACCCCTCAACACAATGCAAGTTGTTGTATTTTTTGAAATAATTGTCTATGAAAATTAGACATTTTGTTTAATGTAATAGACATCGTACTTTCCCAATTGAAAGACAATGGGTTACCAATAAGGGTCCCATTTTGTATGACAAAGAGCCTCTTATTCATATATAATAATAATAAAAAAAATTATTCTTTTGTGTTGTCCAATGTTCCTGTGAAATGTTACATCATTGAATAAATATATGGATGATTAAATATTATAACGAAGATATGAGAACACTGATGATATAACAAGATAATTGAAACATCATATCCAAATTAACTAATCAAAATTTAATTTATATGAATATTATTATAAGATATATGTCAATGTTTTGATAAACAATGGAATTAAAAAATAACAATAATTTTCCATTGTCACAGGCCGATTCTTCTGAAAAGAGAAACTGAAAAATGGGTGTGTTCAATGATAAAAATGAATTTTTGCCTTTAATTATAACACACATCGATGTTGTAACATAATACACATTGGTGCTGACATAAATTGAAAAAGAACTGATATTAATAATATTTTAACCAAAAAATATAATAATAATACGGCTTAGCAGTGCGCTCAATTTATAAGTGCACCCATGCTTCTCTTTCATGAGTCCGCATCATATCCTTATTGATATCATGCACCAGTACTCTTTGTTTTTTAATGCACCGGTGCATGTTATCATTGATTTTCTCGGTGATTTATTCCTATTAAGGCACCGATGAATTTATGTTTATAAGAGCATCGATGCCCCATATTTCTTGGACAACCCCATTTCTTTGGTTGACATGTGAGCACCGGGGATTTAAGTTCAAGAACGCATTGGTTATTGATATCGTATATTCGACCAGTGCATTGTTTTTATTAAAGCATTGGGTTGTAGTTTGTATAAATGCATTGGGGCTCCAATATTTTATGACTCACCCAGTTCCTATTGTGTAATGTAGGCAACGATGCATTAATGTTTTAAGTGCACCAATGCATATGGTATGTGAAGCGCATCGCATGGAAAAACATCCTCTACAACCTATGCCCACCCATATTTTTTTAGTTATAATGAGGTTCTGTCATAATCTCCAAAAAACCATCCGCTACGAAAAACGAATGTTTTCACGAAGGTTTTTTTGATAATGTTTCTCAATTTTTTAACACTAAAATCCTCTGCTATAACCTCCGCTAGAGGGTATTTTCCTTGTAGTGGAGGAAATATGTATGGGTAGTAGAAGAAAGTTTTAGACATTCATTTTTTACATTCTCAACAAGAGAGAACACGAGAGAAGATCTTGGGAGCTGGAACAACAAGGTTGGAAGAATTTTGGAGCATTTTGGAGCATTTTTAGAGTTGGAAATTGAAGAAATGGGTTGTTAGTCCTGAAGAGTGAATTCTTGGGTGAGTTTCATTATATAATCAAGTTTTTGTTATTGTTTTTTTTTGTTTTTTCCTAGCAGTGGGTTCCTTTGAGTTATGAGTTGAGAGATTCCTAACTATTTATGCCAAAGAGACCCTGATAAACAAATGGGATGCTCGATGAATTAAGAATAATGAGGGGGTACATTCCTTAGGTTTGGAAGGTCAAGAGGAATATACTTGGAGGAAATTAAGGATATTTGTATGCGAGAACTAGTGGGTTGTGTGATATTGGTCTATGACGGGACTGTGAGAGGAACCCTTCTTTTGTGGATTCCTAGCCACCCAACTCGGGGATCACTTGTTATTGAGATTTGGAAAAATGGGTCTATGGTTGGTTGTAACATCCTTCCCAAGCAGCTAGTTGCACAAACTCTATTCTAAAAGGTAATTTTTATCCATTTTCCTCATTTATTCCATAAATGTAATTATTTCCCATTTTCGTTGTATATGAGAATGGTTTATATGTTTTTATATATGTTTATTAGTTGTGTATATGCTTGTTTAAAAGGATGTATTTTCATATAATTATGTGTATCAAAATCTATTTTAAAATGTTAAATAATCGTATCTTGTAGCTACAGTAATGAAAAAAGTAAGAAGAAATTTTGTATTTTATGTTATTCCAAAAGTAACGTTCCCTGGATGGGATGGGTGGCGTTACAATGGATGAATAAAGTGGTGCCACATATGTGAAGAAAACAATCACTCAACACAAGAATGTTGATTGAATGGGAAAAATCGAAAAAACATTCACTCAATATATCATACATAGAAGGTTTACCAAAACATAAACCAAGGTAATGAAAACAACTATAGAGGTCGAGACTATGGATGCTATCAAGGCCAAGGAAGAGGAGGAAAATGCAATTTCAACAGAGGATGTGGTCGGGTATGTTATTATTGTTTTGATTGTTGGAAGGATGACCAGATCAGTCCAGACAATCCAATCAAAGACATAATTTATCTCAAGTTATATAACATTTGTGGAGTGGAATATTGCTCCCTTGAAGACTACCCAATCATGTTATACACAGTAATAACTAAAATAAATGTAAATCTCTTGCATACATTGAAAAAACAAGATATTTTAAATTAAAAAAACCTCCATGTAGTAAAACGATTGAGAGATGGTGAAGACATGTATCTAGAACTTCCAAGTCGACGAAGGGGAGGTTGAAACACATATCCTGTCTCAGAACATGAATAAACACTAGTGTGGGAAGCATTGAATTTTTTTAGAAACATCGACCAGTATAAAGAAAATAAGGGAGGACGTGAAAATATATTAGACACTACACTATAAACATTTATGCAAATACTAAAATAAAAATAGTTGGTCAATCACCTAATCGACCTACTGGGATTTCTAAGAGAGTATAAAGAAGACCAAAGACTAGTCAAAATTCTTTGACAATTGTATCACGAAAGACACACAGATGACTTCGACCCACAATTCGAACTCAAAATCGATGGAAATATGATCAAACATGTCATAGTTGACTTTGGGTCCCAAGTAAATATCATCCCAAGAGAAACATGTGTTTTACCTGGGAAACCACTAATTCAACCAACAATGATTTTCTAAAGCCAATGTATCAGAGGTTCATTGAACCAATTGTCATGCTTAAAAGTGTAATAACATCCATAATGGGAATCCTGACGATAGTTTACTTCAATGTAATCAATCTGTTCGAAGGAATCCTTGCCTACCTTATATTAGTTGGAAGACCTTAAGGTCAAAACACAAGGCACACAATATCTCTCAAGAGAGACAAAATCAAATTGTAAGGTAGTGGTAGAAAAATCATAATTCCATTGGACCCAAAGGAAGGAAAACCTTGGGTCATGACATGGGATGAGGTTCACGAAGAAAGATGATTATATCAAGTAATGAATGAGAAAAATGATAATGTAGAGCCTAATAGTGAAGGATAAATCTTAGTCAGGTCTCCATTGTCAATAGGTCAAATATCAGATATGGAGCTATACAACTCGAAAATGGAAAATTATGAAGTGAAATCTAAATATTTTTGGTTGATAAAAGAGATACCAATAAATTAATCCAACTCATGATTTTCAGTACAAGAAGGACCTATCATGGTCAAAAGAAAGTTAAAGAAAAAACCAACACTAATCTTGACTCATACAAAGACAAGGAAACCCCTACGGTTTAGCGAAAGGAACTCTCTTTTGATGTATGTTGATGAGGTTTCCAAGTCATTGGGAGAACAAGGGAGAGTAAAAAGTCTATTCAAATCCTTTACATGCCAAGTATCCTCATGGTGGAAAACACATGCACCTTGAATGCAAACATGGAATACTTCTACCCTATATTTTGTGGAAAGATTTGATAGGAAAAAACTATCAACAAATATTGACCTCCCAATTTTTAAACCTGGGTTTGACCCAGTCACTCACATGAAACAATGTGAGAAAGAGTTGAGGAAAGCACACTACCAGGATGAGTGCCTCTGGCGACATATGTTCCCAAACACACTAGATGATATACCACATAAGTGGTATAAAATCAAAGAAGCATGTGGACCCACATTCAACTAGAATGAAATAAAAAAAAATATTAAAGACTTTGAATTCAAACCCAAAGAAGCACTTTTGCAAGAGGAAACAAGAGAAACCATTTTCTGTTTGGAAAAATGAAGTCCCGAGGAGATTTAGAAAATGGGAAAAGATAAAGTCAATATGGGTTTGACTTCGACTTGTAACTTAGTATCGACACATAACACAGAAAAAATAATAGCTCATCATATATATATGGAAAACATAAGTTTTATGCGGCATATTTTTCGTTGGAAGAAAAACCATCTAGGAATACAAACTATGTAAAATCATTCTACTATGTGACTAATGAATGAAAATAAGAAAAAGAAGACACAGAAAATCCTAACTTCCCATCAAGCTATAATAAAGTTGTGGAAGGATAACACCAATTGGATGAGTCAAAAGTGTCTGAATGCATGGATGCAAAAATCAATACCAAAGAGTTCGATGTCTTAGTAGATGATTGACCAAAACATGCCAAAATAGGTGACTATTGGTATGATAAGAAAATGATGGAAATAGTCGACCGATTGAAAGAATACCCTGATGTTTTTGCACGAGACTACAAATACCTGAAAGGATTGGTACAAGAGATGGGTGAGATGAAAATCAACCTCATCTCTGGGTCCATACCTATCAAAAAGTGACCATACAAGTGGTCACATAAATGTAATCCCATTTTCCAAAAGGAAATTAAAGAAATGGTAGTTGTTTGCATTATATGTCCAATTTATAAGTAAAAATGGGAAAGTTCGATGGTCGTGAAACCAAAGAAGAATGATCCAAATAAACTGAGACTATGTGTAGACTTCTGAGTACTAAACAAACTTACATTAATTTATCTATTCCCAAATCCATTTTGCTGATGAGATCATCAATGAAGTCACAATACATGAATGGTATACCTTTATCGATGGATTCTCTAGATACAATCAGGTACCTATGGAAATAGAAGATCAGGAAAAAATAACACGTGTCTTCAATTTTGGATCATTTGCATACACAGTAATGCCATTCGGCCTAAAAAATGCCCCAAAAATTTTCTCTAGGATAATGGTAAGGACATTCCAAGAATATCTTTACAAAACAATGGTTATTTATTTTGATGATTGGACCATCTATAGCCTAGTGAAATACCACATCCAATGGCTAAGAATGATACTAGAAAGATGTAGACAAATTCACTTGTACTTGAACATCAAAACATGCATCGTTTCCACACCTATAGGCATACTATTGGGACATATCATATGCAAGGATGGAATTAAAGTCAACATGGCCAATATCAAAGTCATTCTCGACTTGAAACCACCAATTAACCAAAAACAAATCCAAATCTTCCTTGGATGCATTGGATATTATAGAAAGTTCATTTATCACTACTACAACATCACTTTTCCAATTGACGAGCTATTAAAGAAAGAAATCAATTTTCGCTGGAGCCAAGAATGTGACAAATATTTTCAGTTACTAAAAATAAAATTGGTGGAAGCACCCATACTAAGATTCCCAGATTGGTCAAGGAAATTCCATGTTCATGTGGATGCTTCCAAGGTCATTGTTAGCTCATTCTTAGCCCATCCATATGACAACATCGTTGACCACCTAAATGCATATGTCGGTTAGAAATTAAATAAAACAGAAATGGATTACTCGACAATCGAGCATGAAGCTATAGCAATGATATTTTCCTTGCAAAAATTTTGACACTATCTATTAGAAAATCACTTTATGTTTTTCACAGAACATCAGGCGCTAAAATATCTATTAAACAAATCGGTCCATCATGAAAAAACTTGTCGATCGCTACTAATATTTCAAGAATTTGACTTTGAAGTAGTAGTCCAACCGAGAAATAAGAACATTGGCCCAGATCATCTGTCCCAACTTGAGACAAGAGAAGACATGACTAGAATATATGATGACTTAATGGATGAAAATTTATTTGGGGTTGAGGCAGCTCTGAAATAAATAGAAGAAAGTGAAAAATTTCTAGAAGGGATGGCGCCTAAAAATCTCTCAACCAACAAACAGAAGATCCTAGGAATGAAATATGCACCATTTACCCTCATGAAAGGATACCTTTACAAGATAGGAATTGGTAATATTTTTCGAAGATGTATATTTGAGAATGAACGTGAATACATAGTTAATGAAGCACATGCAAGCCCTACGGGAGGTCATTTTCAAGTTGACATGATAGCCAGGAAAATCCTCCAAGTTGTTATTTGGTGGTCAATCGTACACAAATATTTTTGAGAACAAATAAATAAATGTGATAAGTTTCAAAGGATAGGCCAACCATTATGGAAAAGTTAATTTCCCTTGCATTCAGTAAATCCAAATTTGCCATTTTAAATTTGGGCCATCGAATTTGCCAGTCCATTCCTAACAAGAGAAAAACAATCTGGGAAAAAATACATCATTCTAGTCATCGAGTACTTAACCAAATGGTAAGAGGCAGAACTAGTTGAGAATTTAAAAAAGGAAATAGCCACAAAATTCATCTATGAAAACATAACAACTAGATTTGGATTCCATTTGACAATAATGATTGACTAAGAAACCAAATTCATCAACAATACAATTAAAGTATTGCTCAAGAAGTTCTTGATCGACCATATAAATATGATTTCATATCATCCACAGGTCAATGGAGCTATCAAATCATTTAAGAAGACATTAAAAAAGGGATTAATGAAAAATATGTGGATTTGACAGAGATGATTGGGATGGAAAATTTCCATAAATACTATGGGCCTTTACAATGGAATATAAAATATCAACTCGCTAGACGACCTTCAAAATAGTCTATGGTCAAGAAGCAGTAATCCCATTACACTTCTGTACTAACATAGGTTGGATAACCTCTGTCTTGGAATTCATCCATGTGATTAACACAAGACAACACTTTTATCAATTAAATCAATTAGAAGAAGAAAATATGTTGGTGCAACAACATCAGGAAATCCAAAAGAATTAATAAAAATCTTGGCACAATTGACATCTTAAAAATAAGGATATCAATGATGGAGAGTTGGTACTTCTATAATACGTTTGTGTAAAATGAAAATCGAGAAATCTAGAAACTACATGGTTGGGTATGTATGTGGTCGATGACATTTGACCATCCGAAGAAGTACAAATTAAAAACCTTGCAAGGGCACCCCTTGAGAAAACTAGTCAATGGAGCCTGCTTACAAAAATATCATACATAACAATCTCAAGTCTTGATTGAAAAAACCTCTTTGAGGGCACCAATAGTGCAAAATCCCTATTTATAATCCATGTGAATTAGGCTAGTGAGTTGATGCATTAGGGTGAAGAACCCGTATTGATTTAATGTTTCCAGGGGTCGATTTGCATATTATACATATTGAAATAATTAATAGCAGTAATAATCATTGGCTCTAATATGAAAGAGATGAATAATGATGGGAGGCTATGATTCCACAAGAGATATGGGTCCAAGGGGGAATTATTCATGGGTATTAATCCAACCCACATTCCTGAAATTATTATCTTTGTGTATAACCTTTTATTTGTCGGTTGAGTGTATGAGATGCCTATCATTTAAACTCATGTAAGAGGGTGGGTGTGAGTGGTCCCATCCCATATTTATTGGAGATAATGGGCTGAATTACAACCATTCTTGTGAAGAGTTTGAGTCAAGAAAGAAAGCAAGAAGAGGAAATTTGCATGAAGAATAGAGACAATTTTTACATGTAGATTTTGGCCAGCAAAGGAGGAGGAAAGGGTTGGGAAGAATACCAACCATTAGTTGGAAGGCTTTGGAATAGGTGTGAAATATAACTTTACAAAGTTACAAACAAACATAGAATCTTGTTTGGGAGCGGGGAAATCCAATTGCTACATTTTGTCTTGGGAAGCCCTTCTCACACAAGGGTCAAACCTGAGGTCACATTAAGACTGGCAGAGTTACTCACCCTTTTTCGTTGGTATTGGTGTAGATATTGCGTGTATTATGGGGTTCGCTTGTAGGTATACCCACAATGATGAGTGGAATCCTTTTCAAGTTGATTTTGGGCTAGATACCCTGCCTTTTCACATGGATCAGACTGTCGATTGTTTCCCTAGGCATCAATGTTGTAGTTGGTAACCTTAGTGGCCTATCTCTTTAGGGTTTTTACACAAGGTGACTGTGGAGGGGAGTGTCTTCATGGTACCTGGAATCGACATTGTCCAAAATCACTCGGGCTCCTTGGAGGGTATACCCACGTTTATGTGTGGGAGCTTTCACCAAGGTGTAAGTCCATTAAGCAGCTCATCAACGTAACTTTTCCACCCGCTCTATGTCATCCCCTTCTTACTTTTTTCTTGCGATGTTGGATTTCATCACCAACTAGTGTGCTCATTGTGAGAAGGTTTTGTTAGCTTGTTTTCTTACTATATTTTTAGAGTGTGTTGTTTTTTCTCCCTAGAAGAATCTAGGTTGGATCTTTTTTTTTTATGGCGTTAGTTCCCAGAATGACCAATGAAGGAACCCATTTTCCAGGGGAAACCTTTGTTTTTTCTTCTTTTGGAAGCATTGGTCCTCTTTACATTACTACTTTGAGCCTTCCAGGTCTCACAATTAGGTTACCGGTATGGTTGTTTTCCACTTCGGTGATATCGAATGCAGGTGATTCAAATGTAAGCACACCACCCACACATCAACCTCATGTTGTCTTTTCACCTTCTTCACCCATTAATTCTCCTTCCCTTTATCATTCTTCGCCTAGTGAAATATCTAAAGAAAGTAGCCATGTTGATAAGAAGAAGAAGAAATGGAAAGAGAAGAAGAAGAAGAACCTGAAAAGGACCAAGCCTCCAACCATATCAGATATTGGATCCAAGAAACCAGCTATTATCAATCGTACTAAGAGTGTTGATGAGATCAACAAGATTAAAATGAAGAATCTGAAACCCAAATTCCCTTGCAGTCTTTGTAAGGGTGACCACTTTCTAAGGTACTTCCCTGGTATTCCCAAGGTCTTAGAAATGTGGTCCTCCACATCATTGGCCTCTGCTAGACATCCTAGTGACACCCCATCAACTAGTGACATTCAGGTTGGTAAGAAGAAGACAATTGTCAAATTTCCCTGTATGTTATGCAAAGGTGATCATTAGTCTCACCTTTTTCCTCATATGGACAAGGCTTATTCTCATTTGGTAAAGCTTCAACTTCCAACTGGTTATCGTAAGATTTCCCCCAACCCATTGTTCATTGATGGAATGGTCAATCCAGGTCCATCACCGGTCAGTCTGGTTGATCAAGTGGTTAATCTAGTTTCATCCTTGGTTGAACCAATAACCAAAGTATTTGATCCAGTTCCATCATCAATCAACCCCACTTTTCACCCGAAAAGTGAAACCCAAGTGACTGATCTAGTCCCATAATTGGTCAATCCCACCCTTCATATGAAGAGTGCTAGCATGGTTAATCCCACTCCTCCTCTGATGAGTGTCAAAGTGGTTGATCCAGTCCCTTCATCGGTCAGTCCGGTTGATCATGTCATCAATATGGTCACATCTTTAGTTGAACCAATTGAAAAAGTGTTTGATCTGATCCCATCTTCGGTTGATCCCTCTATCCTCTTAGAGAGTGCAATCCAAGCGCTTGATCCTTTCCAACCGTCGACCCCATTCTCCCCTTTGAGAATGAAACCCTCCTGGTTGATTTGACATCATTATAAATCTATCCTACTCTCCCACTAGAGAGTAAACCCAATTATGCCCACGTTTTTCTCGTTGATACAGAATATACCATGCTACGGGGAATTCCTCCTTCTCCCACGAAACCCCATCTAAGTAATGAGGCCATCCTTTTTATTTGGGTGTGCTAAATGGAGCTCATCTTCCCTCTCACATTCCTTTCAAGATTACAATAAAATGTTTTGGTTGGGATGTTCCTCAGATGTTAATAGACGAAGGTTCGTCCATTAGTATTTTGTCCTCTCTTGCATGGCAATATTTGGGTTATCCTTAGCTTGTGTCGATTACCCAGACTATGTTTTCTTTTAAAAAAATAACCAGTCACCCTCTAGGGATACTTCCTCAGTTTCCTGTAACTTTGAAAGGGAAAATTGTCTTTGTTGATGTCATGGTAGTCCAAGACCCCTTGGATTTTGATTTACTCCTTGGGAGAGATTATGTCTATGCCATGAAAGCTATTGTATCCACTTTTTTTCTGTGTCATATTCTTCCCACACGATGGAAGATTGGTGACTATTGATAAACTTTCATTTGTTGGCCCTGACTTGACCATCAACCAAATGACCTCCCTAAATGGGTCTTATATGCAGTTGGTATCACCCCTGCCATAGGTCAATTATGTGGCATTATCTCCCATGAATTCAACTTCAGATGACTTAGATCTGGTAGTTGACATGGTCATCTCTTAGGTAGGGCTATTAGAGCCTGATCTCCTTACCCTTGATGCGACCCTTGAGATGTGTTCCTTCTGGAGCATTCCTCTTCCATCTAGTGAAGGTCTCTTGGAAGCCATGATCGAGATTTTTCCCTTGACATGGTGTCCTTCCAGAGAGTTATCCTCTTGGAAGCCATGATCAAGAAGAGGTCGCGAGCATAGTTTCTCTTCTCTGTGGAAATCTTGTTAAAAAATGAAACAAAGGCCATGAGCATAGTTTTTTTTTCTCTCTGTGGCAAGTTCGTTAAAAAATGAAACAGAAATCTGAGGATTCAACCCAGATCCTTGAGCATAGTTATTTTCATGTGCCAAGCTCATTAAAAAATGAAACAGTCACCTCTCCTATCAGGTCGAGTCTTTCGCCATATCTCGTAGAGGTCAAGTCAAGTATTTAGTTAGGTCTCGTATTTGAACCTTCATTTCCTCCACCCTTATCATTTTTCTCCATTTAGTACATAAATTGGTGACCACCTCAAAGTCGGTGAATGAATTGAAGTTTTGGGGGCATGTCTCCATCCTTTGATGATCATTCTGGAGTTAAGCCACTAGCTTTCAAGATGGGGGCAAAGTATCGAGCTTAGTCTTTGTTCTTTATCACGCTCGTAAAAACATGAGGATGTAACCGAGAAACCTTTTATCTCTTTTTTAGGCTCGCATGGATATACAAGAAAGGAATCCCCTAGAGTCTTATTTAAGCTCTTTTTAGACTCTCTAAACATGAAAATATTGTCGAGTGATCTTGCTTCCTTTCCCACTCGTTAAAAGGTTTGAAAGGGAATCTTTTGAGTGATAATTTGTCTCTTTTTCGGCCTCGTAAGACTAACATTAAAAAAAAGGACAACACTGGAGTCATCTTTAAGTCATTTTCAGACTCTCTAAATATGAAAAACCACCGAGTTTACCTTCTATGGACTTGTTAAACAATCATACATTGAAGGGCCCATACGGGACCGAACCCTTACTTATTCTAGTTCATTAAATAAAGGAAGAGGGACTTACTGAAGGTGAGTTATATCGAGAAAGTGTTACCCTCCTCGAGCTCATTAAATCAAAAAGAGGTACTCATCTATCTGGATGGGGGGGGAATTGAAAGAAGCAAGCCAAGAATTTTTTGAAAACATTACCAGTAACTCTTACAGTCACCCTTGAAAACGACACTTTGTCTTTGCATGCATTTTAATTCATTGAACCTCTGCACTGAACCAATCCTCTAAGTTTTCTTACTCCTTTGGATCACCTGACAAAAGTCACTGTATCCATTGCATAATCGTGTTTTGGTCCATGTCATGTTTCTACTATTGTGCCTTAGTGTTCAAGGGAAGTATTTTCCTCAAGAGTCAACCATCACAAATATCCAATTTCAATTCTCGTGTCAGTCCATGTTCATTTGATCTACCAATTTACATATCTATGTCAGTTTCATGTTAGTTTCGTGTCAGTTATGGTTATTTCCCTCGCACTTGTTAACCGTTTACATCATTGACTGGTAATCAAGTGGTTTATGCCATGTTTGACATTAGGAAATCTATTCACATGGTTAGATTTGTACTGCATCAGGATTGGTAAGAATACCCTGGGTTGAGTGATCATTCTAATACATACTTTTCCCAGGTTGTGACAGAGTTTCTTTTAAATATTGACACATATACTGTCACATGGATCCACTTTGTATTGGTCTGTGGCTATGTCTTGTTGTCTCGCAGATCCACTGTGTATTTGTGTGTCGCTACGATCAGTTCATGTCATGGAATTATAGATCCACATTGTATCTTCATTGGCTATACCTTTTTGTTAATATAATTATGGATCCGCAATGTATTTTACGACGGCCATACCTTGAAAGTCTTTATCACTCAATAATAGGTATGTCTTCCTTCGATTTGAATCATGTCATATTATTTGTTTGATGATTGTGTGCAGCTTCTACCAGGTTCTCCGTGTCCATACCCTTGCTTGAAAAAGTCTACAAAGTACTTCAGTCATCATTTTTCGTCTTCTAACTTCGCACTTTAGGGGGAAATCTGTTACACATCAAAATTACTCACTTCAATAGTGTCACAAGTGTCATCATTACAAGTGTTACAAGTGTCACAAACATCATACTTCCATATCACTGATGTCGTGTCTCTGACGACATCACAAATACACTTAAGACACCTTCAAAGACTAGTTTAAGGAAGATAAATCATTTGATGAAGAGTACAAAGCATTTTCCATGAACAAAACTACTTAAAATGATTTTTGGAAGGAAACGCTCAACTACCCACTGTCAGGGAGTGTTGGCACTCTCTGACCCCCTTTGGGGGAGCGTTATATCACTCTGGACGCCCTTATGGGGGAGCGCCAGGCATTTTTGAGGAAATTTTGGGCAGCACTCCCCTACCCACTGTTAGGGAGTGCCAACACTCCCTAACCCTCTTTGGGGGAGTGTTGCAATGCTCTGTGTACCCTTTTGGGGGAGCGTTGACCTATTTGATGGGAGCGTTATGTTTTTGAGAAAATCAGGGGAATATCCCCCTTATCTTGGAAATCAGTTGGATTCGAATCTAAGGTCAAGGATGGATCTTAGGGAGGATCCACAACTGATGGAGAAAGATCCTCAACCTATCCCAAGAATCTCTAAGGTGGTTGGGTCTCTCCAATCTTATATAAGGAGGACTTCTCATGTTAAAAATATATGGCATTTTAGAGGCATCAAAATTATGATCTCATAAAGGATATTTATCAGTGAAAGTTATAGTCATTCTGACCGTGGAACTTTTGAGCAAATGTCTAGACACAAAGAGCTTGGTGAAGCTATTGCATCTACATCTATGGTTATAAGAACTTTGATTTTTTTTTATTAATATAAATATGTGCTTGGCCTCTTTCCTTTAAGTTTGTGTATGTTTCATTAACTTGTTTCTTTTGATAGATCTATTATGAAGTTAATCATGGTAGAGTAGGAAGTATGTTTCGTTGTTGCTTCTCATTGTATTGCAGGACCTTCTGAAGAACTTGGAGATCAATATCAGCTTGGATCGAGCAAGGAAAAACATCGGTAAAGGTATTTACCTTTATTTCTTATTCTTCCTTGAATAGTTTAGATTCATGAAAAGGAATGCCAGTGTCCACATTAGCACCTTTCTGTCTTGGTTATAGGGGTCTAGTATCCAAGAGGGAATCCACTTGTCCGCAGGGGGATTTCCCTGTAACATATGCATTTTAATATATTTGAAGGTAAAACTATTCTATATGGGTATTACATGTCATGCCATTTCTAGTGGTATGTGGAGCGTCACATAACTTCTCACGGTTAGAGAGTTATGGCCATGTGAAGTTGGAGAACCCAGGTTTGGGTAATGGACCCAAGTTTGTTTGATGGATAACGGTATGAGTTTTGATATACTTTCAAGTAATACTATTTTATATGGATAGTAAATGTCATTCCATTTCCATTGGTATGTGGAACGCCACATAAATCCTCACGGTTACAAAGTTATGGCCATGTGAAGTTGGACAACCCTCATGAGTCATCTAGAAGCCCCAAAATGTCAAAGTAGTCAAAGTGGTTTAAGAGATTTTTAGAAGGTAAATAATAAAGTGAAGTGATGAGTGTAATTTAATTCAAAGTGAATAAAACAAAAATTATTTAAATAATAAATTTAATGGAGAAATTACTAAGTTGACAAGTGGTTAGAAGTGGGTTAGCCCTAAAATAAGGAAAGTGGTTTAAGATGTTTTGAAGGTAATCCCTTGAGGTAAAGTGAAGTGATGAGTGTAATATAAGTCAAAGTGGATACAAAATAAAATATTTAAATAATAAATTTAATGGATAAATTACTAATTGGACAAGTGGTTAGAAGTTGGTTAACCCTAAAATAAGGAAAGTGGGTTAAGATAGTTAAAAGGTTACCCCTTCAGGAAGCTACATGAAAGTATAAATAAGAGGCAATGCTCTCTCATTTTAAAATCACACTTGAGAATATTGAATATCTACAGGTGGCTGAGGTAACAAAAGGATATCTAAACTGAATTTTAGAGAGAAGGTGAAGTAAATAAGGCCGAAATTCAAGGGAGGATAAATTCTTTTGATGATTCTTTCTAAGGTATGTTATTTACAGGTCATCTCACAATTTTCGCAATAAATTTTTTTCTACAATGATTCAGACTGTGAAATTGATATTCCATCGAGAAATCATATCCAATTAGTTGTGGTGCGAATTTCCACTTGTGGATCTTTGTATTTTTAGAGTTACACTGCATGGAAAATAGGGTTTGTGGCTAGTCCTGAAACTAGTCTAAAACAGGTGTTTAGGGTAAAAACATCATAAATTATTCATAACATATACAAATTAAATAAGACCAAATTTTTTTGTTAGAGTATAGTTTTTAGTAGTTTTTGTAAAATATTTTGATCCATAAAACAAATATTCTGTGCGGGGCACGCTCTACAAGTTTGCTCTCTAGAATAATCCAAAATTCAACAATGTATGCCATTTTTGCTATAACTCCTTTTATGAGAGGTTCCAAGTAGTGACACCTGGATGAATTACATAAAACACAATGAAGAACATTGTGTACTTTTTTCAGATCTTTTTTCATTATAGGTACATAGTTATGATTATTTCAAGTTAGAGTTGTTGACTAATCCAAAACTAGTCATGTGAGACTAAAGAAAAGTTTCATGAAAATGCTAATATCTTGTTGTTAAATTTAAGGAAGGTTTGTAGGTATGGGATCATATACACCAGGTCTAATACAGAGTTACAAATCAGATTTGGATGATGAAACTGCTGAGGGCTTTTGGTTGAGGTACATGTTGGGTACATGGTTGAGACAAGTAGTTGATGAGTTGGCACATACATGAGGTGTATAGTTGATGATGTTGGTACATATTGATGAGTAATAGTTGATGAGTAGTTGATACATGATTGGTACATACTTGGTACATGGTTGGAGGCACTTTTTAGTAGTATTGTTGACACATGGTTTATGGATGATGTAGCATACTTGTATTGGTATATTATTAGAAACACATATTGATCTTGGTGATGATTATGAGTTGTTATGTTATTCTTGGTTGATGCACATCTTTGAGAGTTGTCTTGGTGATTGATCTTGGTGAGTAGATCTGATTTGGTTGATAATATTGATGAGATAGGTTGTTATGATAGGTTGTTTGGATAGGTTGTTGTGACATGTTATTTGTACAGGTTTGTTGCATGGTTGATGCACTTGTTCATAGTATAGGTTGAGTTCTAGGTTGGTGCATGGTTGATGCATGTGTTTATGGTACAGGTTGATTACAGGTTGGTTGGTGTAGGTTGCTGCATGGTTGATGCACTTATTTATGGCACAGGTTGAGGTACAGTTTGATGCATGGTTGATGCATGGTTCAGGTTATTGGTACAGGTTGTTTGGTGTAGGTTGATTGGTACAATTTTATAAAAGTATATATCATAATGATAGTGTGACAGTGGTTCCATAATTCTACTTATATGTCAGGGTGGTTGGACGGGGAAAGGACAGGTGGTTGTAGCCACATTTGAGTTGGAGATCATACGGGGTTGTATCCTCCTTCTGGTTGTAGCCAGAGAATTGGGGAGTTGGATCTTCCCTCAATCTGTAGCTTGAGAAACAAGGGGGTTGGAACCTCCTTCGAGTTGTAGCTGGAAAACAAAGGAAGTTGGTGCTTCCAATGAATGTAATTCTTCAAGACATATAAGAAAAATCATTTTGTGGCTTTCTCCCACTTTTGGTTTCCACGTAAAAACATTGGTGTACTGTGTATCGGTATGATTGTACAATTGTTCATTGTTTATTTACTCTACAAATATTGGATGATAATTCTACATTGATATAACACTTGCATTATATGGTTAAAAAGGATTAGATTTCTATATTATTGATTCACCCCCCCTCTCAGTAATCCAACAGACCAGTGGTTCTTGAGGCCTCAAAGTCATATTGGAATTAGTCTTCCTCGTCAACCATTCAAATACCAAACATGAAAATTCAAAAAAGAAAATTCCATGCACATAAACCTATGTATACCTTTCTTTCGATTGTTCCACATTGTTAATCTTGCCTTGAGTCTTTCACCAAGAAAACCCATCCTCTTTTGTAGTCAACCAATCTTGTATTTCTTCCCGATATGGATACCACCTCATTTTATACCTTCATCATTCAATACAAAACCTTCAGGTCCCGACAATGGAACCATTTTTTATCTTTCTCTTGCATGCATCCTTCTAAACATTGTATGGTGGGTGACCTATGGTTCATATAGAGTTGAACAAAAAATTCCCAAGGTATCGGCATACCAATCCTCAATCAAATACTAAAGAAGGTCTCACCCGATATGCCATGAGAATCGCAGAGACCATCTAGTCTTGTGTCAGTGATGAAGGGTAAATACATAGGGAATCCATTTGGGTTGAAAGTAAAACATTCCATTGCAATATAATTAAAGAGTTAAAATATGTAAAAATAACACATACATTAATTAGACACATAATAACTACATCATAGGATATGAATCACTACAAATTTATTATGTTCATTCAACTAGTCAGATACATGGACAACAAGACTTGATATTTATTAGAAAAAATGCCCTACGTTCTTATACATTCTCATAGTAGTTCATTACAATGTGCTATGAACTTCCTCTCATGCTCAACATGTATTACAAAACTAGACTCATAAAACTTGAGCTTGGATTGAACCCACTAAGTGGACAACAACCAACTTACTAATCGACAAACCCTTCCTCTGTTGTCGTTGATCCCTTTTATTTCCTTTTCTACTATGACTCTCTTTCAATTTTAGTGTTATTCCTCACTCTGTTGACTTCCACTCCCACACACTTATGCCACCTACATGCAGTCAACATCACCTATTTGGAGTTGTGGCAGTCTGAATTGACTTTCCATCTCATTCTTTAATTGTTCCACAATATCTCTTGCG
Organism: Picea engelmannii; assembly: GCA_009831015.1. NCBI lineage: Eukaryota > Viridiplantae > Streptophyta > Pinopsida > Pinales > Pinaceae > Picea > Picea engelmannii. The sequence continues at coordinate 404,052 of ML800348.1, read as the reverse complement.
TCCTGAAGTAATCATTCAGGAATATTTCCTGAAGATTATTTTCTTGATTCCAGCGTGCATATGATGTATTCTTGATTTATTACACACATATAAAACCTTTTACTAGTGTGAATATAGAAAAACTCGAACTGGAACACATAAAAAACTCAGAATGGCATGCATGCCTCATGCCATCCACTACGCAACTGCTAGGGTATGTGTATAATTGTAGCGCGCTCAAAAATTTAGTGGGAACTCACAACCTTTACCAAAAACTTTGGGTTCCAACAAGTTTATAATGTATAAAAATACATATTCTTCTAGGTGCAAGATTAGTGCAAGCTTTCCTATCTAGTCTTCTCCAAAAAACATTAAACAATATCTCTATATGTTGGTTTCAACTCCTCGGTTTTGTTTCTATGGAAATACAAGGATAACTCATCAATACATTTATGAGCATGTTCAATTATGTTTCTAGTAGTCTTGTTTTAGGGTTCTAGTCCACATTCAAAATGTCGAACAATCAATACAAAACACCTAGCATATGGTGCCAACTATTTAATGAAGCTAGGTGTCAAATGTTCCCAAAAATCGTACTCTCATCAATCAAATGACATAAAAATGGAGTTTAATGTTATATTAAATCATAAACATCATAGTGAGGATTATCTCCATTGCCATGAGCATTGTAACTATCGTAGAGTATGGAAATACCAAATTTTAAAAGTACATCGCATAGACATTTAATTCCAATTAATGACACACTACTTCAATTGATTTAACTAAAATTACACTAACTTGTTTACAATTTGATATCCAATCGAGATTGATTGTTTTGGATATGATTAAGTCTATACACCAACATGAATCTAATATTTATTATTTTCTAAGAATTGAGACTGAGTTTAATGGTTGCAAGGTTCATAGAATATTTACCCACAAAAGGAGAGATGTTACCAGCTTATTGTGTTAACCAAATAACCAAATCAATGATGTGTATAGTGCTCATATAACATTGGGATGCTCTTTCAGTTACCTACAACAAATTCATGGGGAATTTTCATGAACACAATGCCTCTAGCCATTTTGTAAATTCCGAGAGTCAATTTAGTAGTCTGATTGACCATTATTTTGAACCCATCACTTTACCCGATACAAATCTCAACTAAGGAAAAGTTTTGATGGGATTTCAATTGAAAAAATAATGTGGAATGAAAGAAATACCACTAGTAAACACTAATTTACCATGTGACTATCCATTCCACATTGTCTCCTCACATGTTTGTGGTCACTAATGTTTCAACTAAAAAAGGATGTGAATGTATGCCAATATTTAATGACATAACAAAAGAAGGATTCAACTACTTATTAATGGATCAACCCAACAAAATCAATAAACAAGAAATTTAGGGAATGTGAATCACTAGATGTGTAAGCATGGCCTCAAGGGTATGTGCATGACTAGATTCAGTGGCCAACAAATTGGGGAAGGAATAATATATTGAATTAAAGGTATTGGAAATAGATACTTAGCTAGCTAGATGCAAAACTATGTTATTATAGTGACTGATCTCATTTGGTTAATAGAATGGATATACTTAATATTTTAACTATTGCAATCAAATATTCATTTGACAGAGATGGAATTCAAGAATGATGTCATAATCACACAAAGTAAATTGCTTATAATAATAATAATCTAATTTTAAAGTCACGACCAAGCCAGACACCAAGTTGGTGTATGATACCCCCTTGTTTGTTGACAAGGGACCCCCCTCCACCCAAAAATTTGACTGATAATGTTATATATGGAGGTATACATACCCTTCCCCCCTATGGATTTGAACTAGTGACCTCTTAGGAGGAAACACATGTTCACAAGCTATGTTTTGATTAACCCCATGTACTTAGCCATTGGTTTGAGTAAGAAAGGGATTGATTGACTGGTAGAAAACATTATGACTATTGGGATTCAATATCCATTCAAAGTAATCCATATGAGAATGCTATAAATCAAGTCCACTTATAACAACATAAATTTAGATAGATTACACAATAAACTACCCAACTAATTAAATAAAATATTGAATCGGCTAAGCCACTTGGAATTGGAAAAATGCACAAGAAATAATCCACAATTGACACAATAGGCACAATGTTTAACCACAATTGACAACATACATTTTTAGCTTGAATATCAAAATGGGAAAACCAACTTTGATGGTATCTCAATCTCTACTTTCAATGATTGTAGAGTTACCATGCAAGTTCATGCATTTCTAGGCCATTCAAAATTTGACATAACCAATATCTTCTCTAAATCCTCTCCTCTTAGAAAAATGACCCTTTAAGAGTCAAAATCCAAGAGGATATAGGAAAAGATGCGGGTAATGGGAAGGCCAAGAATCCTTGTCCTTTCATTTCCCATTCCCCAACCTTCTTTTAACTTATTTAATTTATTTTCTCATTCATTTTTTCTTTCTTTTCTTTCATTTGAATTTTTAGTGTTTGCATTGTCCTTTTTTTTCTCCTTTTTCAATCCTTAATTTTCGTTGACTACTTGCATGCGTTAAGCCTTGTCCCATTCTTGTTTTTTTTTTCAGATCCTGTTCATATCACACCTCATCATTATAGGATATTTTTCTCCAAAATATTCTAGGAAACTAATTGTTGGGGCTCAGAAATATCCTATTCTCATCCACCTTTCCCTTCATCATTCTTCACATTTCATCGCCCCATTAACCTTTCATGATATCATTTCCATAAATATACTTGGGTTTCACCTTATTTTTCTCCACTTTATTCATTTTAGTATTTAAAAGGAATTTGTGATTAAATGTTAGAAAATCAACATGTAATGTGTAGGAATATGTGAAGGATTAATTCAAATGACTTCTCGAATACTTCCTCCACCATTTCAATATTTGAGGAGATAATTCAAGCCCATTCCAAGAAGAAGATCATGGAGATTTGGTTGGAATATCTTATCTAAGATGTATGAGAGATATGTGTGAGGATATAAAGGGATTATATTTTGTAATAATGGAAAATAGGTTGATAGAATAGTGGATATGTAATAATGAGATGGCTATCTTATCTTCAAGGCTCTCATGTATAAAAGAGAGTGATCTCTCTTCATGAGGATTCAATTAGATTATTCAAGTAGAAGAGGAATTAGATTATTCAATTAACATGTAATTAGAATTAGAGTAGTCTTTAATGGTAGTCATTAGGATTCGAAAGAGAAAGGGATTCTTAGCTTTGATTCATGGTTTTGGTTTTCATGCTTTCATTATTCTTTTATTAAGATTGATTTGATTATTGAATGTAAGATTGCTTCATTGGTGAGAGCTCTCATGTGTTGTTGTGCCATTTAACTCTTCACTTGTATTTGTTTTTCCTTCATGTAGCTCTTCATTTCTAGATTAATTTCCTTTACGCAATTTCCCATTCTTAGAGTAATTTCATTTACGCAACTAGATTAATGATTCTATTTCAGTCGTGTGTTAGATTAATGATTCAATTTCGGTTGTAGCTTAAAAATTAGATTAGATTAGTCTCGCTTCAATCTTGCATATACTTTGCATGTGCTTTGTCAGTTTACGACCCTCGTTTTTAAAAATTAGATAAGTTGGGCAAATACTACAATGCAATTAATTCAACATTAGTTTGGCCCAATATAACGACTATCGTTCCCTTGTTACAATTGTTGTTCCTTTTGTTCTTCATTTGAATGGGACAATTGATGTTCCTTTTGCTGTTCATTTGAACGGGACGATTGTTGTTCCTTTTGCAGGTCGGGTTGTTCCTTTGAATAGAACAACTGTCGTTTGCTTTACGATTGTTGTTCCTTTATAGGTGTTGCATCTCTAGAGGCTGGGTATTGAAAATGGAAGGTAAGAACCTATGTAGGCGACAAGTAAAACGCTTGTGCCAGCGCCTACCTTTGGTTGATGCATAGAGGTTGTTTTTAGGACATCTTTAGAGCCCAACATTTTGGCGTCGTTGTCAGGGAAGCACGATGGATTGAGGCATTAGTTTCTTTTTCATTTCAATTCATGCAAGTGTCAATAGACATGATCCTAACTTTGAGGTGACATATGGGTAAGGACATTCATTCAAGTGTGATTAGACATGCTCCTAACTCTGAGGTGACATATGGGTAAGGGAATGTAGGGTAGTGTAAATTTCAATTCCTGAAAGTTAGTGTAAATTTCAATTTCTGCAAGTGTGATCTAGACATGTTGTTAAGGAGACATAGAATCTTGTGACAGGAGACTCCTCATGTTCTCCCTGCCAACTAGGTAGAAGTAATTTCAATTTTTGCAAATTTCAATTTCCACAAGATTAGTTTAAATTTTTGCAAGTGTGATCTACATGTGTTGGTTCTAGGGGTCTTAGTAGCGACTTGAATGGAGACTGTTCATTTTCTCCCTGACCAACTATCAAGAACGTTTTAATTTCCGCTACTATGAAGAGTAATTTTTTTATGTTTTAGCAAGTGTGTTTTTTAAAGTTTTTCATTTTGATTTGGCTGTTGTAAGAATCTTTTTTTTTAACATGGTTTAACAATGAGTTTAAGCTTGGAACAACTCACTTAGGTCCTAGCAAAAGTCAAGATCTCCTCTTCTCTGGAAAAGGAGATCTTGACAGCAGCCGAAAGCTTATTCACTCCTCCTGAGTTGAACGAAGAATCAACATACGAAGGACCTTGCACATTTAATGAAGAATCATTAAGCATGCAAGAGGTCGAGGAGGACAGTGAGGACCTGCAACATGATCTAAGTAAGACAAATTACACCTACGAAAGCCTGATTGAACGTTGGTTTCAAGCAAGTACTAGGTTAGATTCATTTAGTTTTTCTTTTTCTTTTTTTAATTTACAATTTCAACCGTTACTTTCACACGTGCGTACATATTTTCAATTATCATTTTCGAAATTGAAAGACAACATATTTTTATTATTCTTGCGTGAATGGCTCCACTGGAAGTTTAATTACACGTAACTAATTGTTAAATCTAATTAGCATAGAGTAGGTAGGATTTTGTTTTCAACTTTTTTATTTGTTTTGAATAAGTATGCTCTCCTCCGCGCTTCATTTGATCGCGAGGGTTAGAAAGTAGGATGACTAAATTGATTTCAAGAAGAATTTTAATTGTTGATGATGAAAAAAAAAAATTGCCTAATACATTTTTCGTCTACAATTTTCAATAAGTTTGTTCCATTTGCTCACAATGTTTTTTAATAAGTTTTGCATTGAATTTTTAAAAGTTCTTTATTTTCTGAAAACA
>ML800348.1:362159-387152 GCA_009831015.1 Picea engelmannii | reverse complement strand
CATGAGGTTTTCCCTCTTTCCTAATTTATTTCAGTGTATATTTTATATTTCGGTACCTAACATTGCCTCATTTCCAGGACCCATTCTTTATTTTCACCATATTGATATTCAAGGGGGGTGTTGAAGATACTTCACACGCACCTAGGATTTATTTTTCCTAAGTTTTTCCCTATGTTTATTATTCATTATTCAGTCTCCTATAGTTTAGGGAGAATATTCTCTTCAGTTCACACTTCAATTTGATCAGTTGAGTGGAGTCTAGATGCCACATTGGGATCATCATCATGCATCATTGGGATAATCACAACCTAATGCACATAGTCCTTGGGATGATCACCATACTAGAACATTACTCATGATTCCATGATCTCCTCCTCACTTCACTATGTTTCAGTCGGTTAAATGAAGACTGAGAGATTAGTTAACTGAGACTAGATGGAAGTTCACTCACATAACTTTCTGAGAGAGTAGATTAGATGGTAGTTTACTCCTGTAATTGTTGGTGAGTGTCCAAATCACTCTAGACCACCACTGTGGCACATTTCGTCTCCTCTAGTGCACATTAGTTGAGTTATACATAGTACATGACATGTAAATTATCATTTATTCTTTTGGTTAATGATAATTCTTCCATTCTTTCTCTCATGTTTCTCTTTTCTCATATTCTCTCTGCAAACTATTTATATCATTTTCTAGCTAGATATTTTATGTGCAGGTTTAACACATTTACAATGAAACATTGTATCAAACAAAGAATCATGGAAAGGAAGTGTGATCTCAATTCTATATGATGAGATCCATTGCTTCCAACATGAAACAAATATCTATTGTTTGCACATGTTTACCTGACACTCTACCTCTACAAAAATGTGAATTGAATAACCTCCTTTGTATGTAATCACAATACCTTATTATGTACAAAACAATTAACAATTCCTACACTTGTATGGCTATAGGTGAAAATAATCAATAGGGTATGGTTGTATCTTTACACAACATTCAAATAGAATTAATTAATGTCAAAGCTAGTGATGTAGCTACGGCTTGACATAGCTCAAAATAATGCGTTCAACAAGTTCACCAAAGAAACAAAGAACATAGAACAATGTTTGCTTCATCTGTTGTCATGGAGTTTCAAGCTGGAAAACCCAATGTCATTAACCTCCAGGCAGTAGTCTCTGACACATCTCTAATAAGGGAAGCTTATTTTACAACATTTAAGGAAACAATTGGATCAAGGTTTCCTTTGATGTCAACATCAATCCACTGTCCACTTCATCTATGACTTTGACCTCCTATGTTATTGTAAATCCCACAATATTTTCTACTCCTTGGGCTAGAAATGAAGAGATCTTTTCATCTCCTTTAGTTTTTTCTCTCCTCTCTTTTATGTTGGTTGTTGGGTTCCTGTGATGAAGCATCCAATGCTTCTATTCCCAATTCATACTAACTTGTAGTGCTAACAAATTTTCTAGTTGCTACTGTATGGATTGCTTAAAATTATTTGTTCCATATGCCTCTAAGTTTTTTTTTGTATCGAGGAAATAACCCTTAAGCATATATAACCATCTCTCCAAATATTTTTTGTCTATATTGACTTCCATAGAGGAATATAAAATTTAACATGTACCTTTAAGGGTGTTACTACTCTAAATCTATGCTTATTGAAAGATACTCCATCCTTGTTGGGAGTAGTTGATAATCTAGGTGAAATTGCCCATCATATTGTTCCTCTATCACCCTAGGGATTACTTTAGGTAAAACATATTCCATAGAGTTCACACATGGCACACAAACACACACACACATATGTCATGTGTGAACTCCATGCTTAGCATCTCACTCATACTTAGCATATCACCACATAAATGATTTAGCCATGGGATTTCTTCTACTTTCAAATTGTTCATATATATATATACTCACCATATAAATGATTTATCCATAGGATTTTTTCTACTTTCAATTCGTTTATATATATATATATATATATATATATATATATATATATAGAGAGAGAGAGAGAGAGAGAGAGAGAGAGAGAGAGAGATTGAATCTTATAATATTTTATATATGACTCATATTGAAATAAATTTATTATTATGACTTTTTTTAAATGCAACATGTCAATTTGATGTCAAATATTGAATGAATTACAACTCCCTCAACTAAGCTATAGGAAATGTCTCTAAGCTATAGGAAATGTCTCTGGGTGCAAAAATAACACTAAGAGATGTATGATGGATATTCTTGATACCAAATAATCAATATAAACATGATAGTACCATATCATAATCAACATAAACAAGGGAAGATTACATCATAATCTCTATTTAAGATGATATTAGAACATAACCACATAATTTCTTACTTCTTCTTCTTTGATACAAATCATGGGACGAGAGGGCTCATACTGAGCAGTACCCCATTGAAATGTTTTAAAAAAATTCTACCAATATATATATATATATATATATATATCCAAATATTTTACTTAAGGTGAACATTGAAATATTTTATTTATGGTAGTGATTGAAATTTTCTTTTTTTATTAGTATTTTTTTTAAATATCACTTGTCCACTCCATGTCAAGTACCATAACATTGAAATATTTTTTTTGTTATTAGTACTTTTTTTAAATGCCATGTGTTAACTGCATGTTGAGTATGGAAGGAATTACATTATCTTCTGCATACTCTTCTAAATATTTTATTTAAACTTGACATTGAAATCTTCTTTTTGTTATTAATAGTTTGTGCATATTAAGTATTGAAGGAATTACAATGTTATCTTCCTCATATTAAGTTGTAAAAAATGCTTTCAACATAACAAGAAAAATCCTATAAAATATATTTATTTAGGTTATACACTTAAAAACCCTAAGTACATGACTGCATCCCATCACCTTCCACTTAAGTCATCCTAATGAGACAAAGCCTCTAATATATATTGATTTTGGTTATACACTTAAAAACCCTAAGTACATGACTACACCCCATCACCTTCCACCTAAGTCATCCTAATACATCTCTATATTTAGTTAGGATACATATCTTCAAAGTGAATGTAGTACCTAGTAAAATATAGTTATTTCTCATCTTCTCTACTTCCTAGATGGGTGACTCCCTCACCTACTTATACAAGTTGGATTTACTATAAGTCAAAAGGTTTGGTTGAAGTATAACATATACTATTGAATTCGTTATTTGTGATAATTATTCAATGTTGGAGACACATAATAACTCTATTGCATTTTGAATTTGTTATCGCATTGTCTAGTTGTTCTACGAAATGTTTTTTTTGCCAGAATCCGACGATATAAATTTACATGAATCACTATTTTTTGTTGTTCAAATCCATTTATGAATGCTGAAATGAATTCACCATGTTGAAAGACCCCGGGGCACTCATATTATACATAAATAATCACTCAAATATACAAATCTAACAATTTCTCGCCGGATTTAGAGAAAATGTCCCCGAAAAAAATCGACATTTCATAAAATGTTTAGACTACGACATTTGTTATAATATTCAATGTTGAAAACACATAATAAATATTTCAAAGCTGTATAGGGTATAGTTCCTTCACCAAGTTATATGTTTAGCAATGATAACTTCTCATCATTTATTTTTGGTTCAATATAGGGTTTCTCTCACAATTCTCTTTGACAACACTCTTGAGAACGTTGATATTCAACCTACGTAATACAAGATTCTTTATGTAGATCGATAGCTTTCAAACCACATTGTTCCATTATAAGTGAAAAAAGTAATCCTTTTTTATTGAGTGCTTTCCTTATAATTTTTGTTTTTTGGTAAATAAAAAGTGTTATTTCTTCATAAAACAACTGTGATTGTACATATCAAATAACTTTCTAGGGCCTGCCACATGTTCCACCAAACTAGTGGAAAACGAAACAGATGGCACCGTGTTGTTTTGGTTGGAAAAAAAGAAAAAGACACCACATGTTCTGCCAAACATTTGGAAACCGGAACATGTAGAAGAAGAGTATTGAAACATATTTATCTTAACATACAACAAGAAGTATGAACAGAACATGGCCATAAAATATGGATAGAGCATAAGAAATCTAAGTAGGAGTACAAAACATTGTTTTGTTTTTTCAGAGGAGGTACAGAGAGTCTAATATATTTAAACATTAAATGAGCTAGTAAAACATGCCATCCTAAGTGTCTCCGTGAGGAGTGAAGACATAAGGTTGAGTGTAGGTTGGGAAACACTGCTAACTTTATGTGCCCGAGAAAGCATCGAACATGATGTAAAGTCTGCTACTAAGAAGAGTGTGTCTGTGGATATGTTCCATCATGTCCCTCCACATCTCGAAGATGAGCTCCAGATGTTCTCGGGCCATGGCTGAGGTGGGCGGTGGAGGATCAACTGGGCAGTCAGCCAAAGAAATTTCTTCTTGGATTATACAAGTCTACCCCTCGATGGATTCTGCTATATGAGTTACAAGGACACTGGTGTTGGGCCAGTCTTGGGGGGTCTGAAACAATGTAGAGAAGGGAGTCTGGCGACACTGTAATTGGTTCCTCTGGAATTTCCTCCTCTACATAGGCCATGGGAGGAAAATTTGGATACTTATTCCCTCTAATCAATGTGGTCAAAGAAGGCTGGGAAATCTTGGAGAGGTGTTTATCCCTGACTACATAGAAATACCAAGTTGGAACCCTCTTGGGATTTTTGCACTCTTGGGGCATGGAAAATAAGGAAAACCAAACGAAACTTAGAAGAAGATCGCACAAAGCTTGGTGACTAAATAGAACGAAGAACAAATGCGATAACTGAGCTGGGTGAAATGAGCCATAGCAAACCTGGATGAAATGGAGGAGTGACAGGGGTGTTGAGGTGACCTTGCACATGCCTCTCATACCCATCATCATCCATATACCATGGTGCACTAAGAGCTCCATTAAAATTCCACAAGGGATTAGTCCAACCTGCCTATAAGTGCGATAAATTTGGTCCTCCATCCAAGAATTGAAGGAGAGGGTGGAGATAGACATCATAAATGTCTTGGAATTCATGTTAGCTGTGTGGCACCCCATCCAGGGATGGACAATTTCTTCGGGCTATATCAATACATTGGTTCAACAATGAGGGGCTGGGGAGATTCAAGCATCCAGTTTAATCATCTCCTCCTTTGAGGAAACTCCCTCATTAACTAGGCAATATACTATATTGTTTTCTTCTCTTTTCACATGTGAGGGGATTAAAGTGAGGTTGGATTGAAGGAGGGATATGAAGTTCTCTAGCAGTCCCATAGGTCTCCAGCTTGGGAAAATTTTTGAGGGGTGAGAGCCATGGATAATTTTTGAGATGAGTTGGATTATCACATGGGAGTCCCCTTCTAGTATGAGTTGATGAATGTTGTGACTGATTTCTAGCTTGATTCCCTTAATGAGACTCCATAGTTCTACTGCATTGTTTTTGTTGAGCCCCAAGTAACTTATTCTGATCTGTAGAATCCTCCACATACTATCTTGGAGAACTACCCCAAAGTGATTTGGTCCATGCTTTCCCTTTAAGGATCCATTGAAATTTAATTTGACAAAGCCTTGAGGGGGTGAGGACCAAGAGAGAGGTATGCAATAGAAGTTGGTTGGTTGAGGGGGGGGTTGGTGGGGGTGGCCAAGGAGGTTTAGTTTCCAAGAAGAGAATATGAGACTTTATAAAGGGTTGCATTGCATATCATCCTATTTCCAGGGCTCAACTCTGATTGTTTCCTGAGTGAGGGTGATGATATTTGGCCAAGTAATGGGGGGAGGGAGGAAGTGGAGTGCAATATTGTTTTGTTTCTCTCTTTCCATATTTTCCAAACTATTATCACATAGGGTTTTCAAGAGTCGTATGGGTTTGTTGAGGATACCTAAGACTGTATCTTTCCCCTATCTCTCTCCTTTTCACAAGCCGAGTCTTGAATTTTTTCCCCCTTCGGCCGATAAAATCGTTTTCTGTTTTCCCTTGTTCATTTGTGCACCCTAGTTTCCCTTAATGTCCTACCCGAAAGGAGTATTGACCCCAAGCCCCTCTATTTTACCCAAGGGAGAACACTCATCTCCTTTTGTTTCATTCATTGGTCTCTCTGTTTCCCCAGCCCAAAACCAAATTTTCCAGTTCCTTGTTCACACAGGCCACGGCCTGGAGCACAATGCACAGCTTTCTTAACTGTCCATTTCGGGCTCGAAGAGAAAACAAAAGTCAATTTTAATATTTCAACAGGGGATATTCCAGGAGAAGTTTGAATCAATGACTCATGGGCATTTGGAAGTTCAAATTCGCATGAAGTATAGCGCCAGAGTAGAAGGCCCAAAGCCCGAAGTCCCAAAGCGCCTGAAGTCCCAAAGTAACCCAAGTGTCCAAGTTCCCAAAGTGCCAAAGTGGCCGAAGGCCTGAAGTGAATATGAGTCATTGATTAGAAATAGCCACGTGTCGCCAGATCCATAACTCTGGGTAAAATCACAGAAGGTAAGCAAGATTCGAGTTTTGATTTTCCCGGAGCCCGGAGACCTAAAGTGGATCTCGGTCGTCCAAATCCAAGAGCTACGCGTCGTGATATCCCAAGCTCCATGAAATTTTCTTTGGGGAAATAAAGTTTGACTATGGAGAAGTCTAAAGCCCAGAGCCAAAAAGAGATCTCAGCCATCGATCTTAGGAGGGCCATGCATCTTTAGATCCTTAGCTTCGGGTAAAAGCAGCTGAAGGCAGAGGAAGTTTGATATTTGATTTTTCTGGAGTCCAGAGACCCGAAATAATTCTTGTTCATTCGATTCAAGAACACACGTTGCATCAGATCGCCAGCTCTGGGTAAAATCACATAGAGGAGCCAAAGGAAAAATAGCTAGTGCCTGAGCCCTGGAGCACGAAGTTCATGGCAGTCGTCAGCATAGACACATGGAATCCATCTAGCACTGACACATGGCACTCATTTCAATTGTTTTAGACACGATTTATTCCCTTTTTCGAGTGACACATGTCACCTCTTCGTCCGCGACATATCAACATGGTGACGTTAGGCCTCCACATCAGATCATCCTCTAAGAGTTGTTATTGTTTAGCGCCAAAAGTAGTACCCCATCCCAAGGCACACTTTTGGAAAATCCTAAAGTTGGTGGGCGATTAGTCTTCACAATGGTGCTAAATATAGTGGGTACACTCAGATCTCATATCAGGACCAGACCTACGGCCATAGTCCATTGTGGGGACGCAACATGCTTGGGCGATATTTTTCTTGAGAGGTCCCGCAATGGAAACCATGGTATGAAGAAAATGCTACGTGGTGAAATGTGATGGATTGTGGGCCCAAAAGTAGTCTGAATCCAAAACTCTTTTGATGGCCCCACAATCTTGTGGTTATGTGGCATCTTATCCAAGAGCAGCACGTGGCTGCACCCCTGAGCATTAAGTCTCATTCATTCTCCAAGGAAAGGAAGTTAATGGAAGGTAGGTTTGGTGGTTGAAACCTCAGCTCACTCCATAAATGGAAGGCATGGAGGCTCCGTCCATGGGGAATGAACCGTAATATCGTGGTACCCTTGTGGATATATTTCCCTACAAAAACCATGCCAATATGAGCTCGCGTCTAATAGAGGGATGCACATTCAATTTGACAGAAGAAGTCATCGACACAAAGCTTTGATTGTAGTGTCCAGGTCAAACTCCTGGTAGTGTCAAATTATTCTGAGTATAAATAATTAGTTTTAATATTTTGTTAAGGTCGTCAACTAGTTGAGCAGATCTCCCTATTTTGTAATGTTTTGATGCCAGAACTATTCTCTAGTATGTATCATATTTGAGACTTTCAGATTAATAGAAGTCAACCTCTTTTCATCTCTTTGTAAAAAACTGTGCTAAAACACTCAGGCATGGAGGATCCAATCGAGGGTTGTTATGTTGTTGTAATGTAGGTTTGGTTGTAGTAGTATTGTGACCAGTTTTAGTCAGCTTCCTTGTGATCTTTTCCCCTCTTACACTAAATGGCTCGGGCATGGAGGATCCAATCGATTTCTTAGGGCTGGATGGTGATGTAGGTTTGATCATTGTGCTGCTGTGAATGTGTTGTTTGGACATATTTCAGTGTCTGAAGCTTGAGATTAAGAGTGATATTGAGTCTGAGTTTTTCTTCTCCAAGCTACTTGAAGGCTTGATGCCCATAGAAGTATTGTCCACCTTTCTTACTAAGTCTTCGCTCTGCTCATACTTAAACTCAATTCACTGACTGAAGTTAGTTGTGGACCTCACTTCCCTATGAATTTCTTATCCAAATTTGTGTTGAACATCATTCATATATTGATTTTTTTCCATTGACCTCCACTCATATAAAACCAACATCCACCAAAAACTCTGATGGGTACTAGGCTTATCCTCCTACAATCTGAGGGTGACTTTCAATGCTAACATTCTTGGCATCATTGTCGAGGAATGAATTGAAGACATTTCCATGGGTAAGAACAACAACGAGCTTTTGATTATGAAGGTGCATCAAACATCAAAACCATTGAAGATTGCAACTTGCACCTGGCGACTCCACTATCGAAGACTCCATTGGGGAGAATCCTGTTGAAAGAAATATGACCATACCGAAGGGGAAGACCAGGTATTAGTTTATGAGATTTATTCATGAAATCTTGTTCTTGTTTATCATCTCATTTCTCTCTTTCTCTTCACATATAAAGAGGATTATCCTCTTCTTTGTCTATTCATATGATAATATACCTTCATTTATTTATCCATCCTTGGAAGAAGAAAACATGCCCTCTTCTTGTGTTGCAAATACCGATCTTGTGTCTTCACCTCTGCCTATTCATAAAAGTGAGATATGTATTGCATCTCCTCTTGAAAATGATCACCCTTATAGCCCTGAGGAGATTGAAAATAATTCACAGTCTTCTCAAATATCGTTACCCTCCATTATTCCTAATGAGCCTTTCCATCAAATCATTAATCCTCGTGATCAGCCCATTTCTTTTCAAATTAAAATCAGAAATAAGTTGCTTAAACCTTTGAGGATGTCATATCACCTTAACCCTTATCCTCTTGATTCATTTGAGTATCCTCCTCATTTTTCTGGGGAAGACCATGTTACAACTAAGAGGCACTTGGAGGTCTTTGAGATATTTTTCGATCAGTTTGAGATTGTTCATGATGATGTTGCCATGAGGTTGTTCTCACAATCCCTATCTGGAGATGTTGTTGTGTGGTTTAGATGTCTAGAAGTCGATTCTATTGGCTCCTGGACCAAGCTATGCCATGGATTTTTAAAGTGTTGGGGTGAGAACAAGTCCCTTGATCAATATTGGTTTGAGTTTAATGCCTTGACGAGAGGGGAAGAGGAATCCTTGGTTGTCTTCAATAGGAGGTTTTACAGTGTTTATAATAGTATTCCTATGGAGATTAGACCCACAAAGATTGTTTCCATGGTGTACTATGTCATGGCTCAACATCCAGAGCTGGTCCTTCTCCTAAGAGAGAGGAAATCTCCATCTTTAAGAGACCTATTTGAAGATATTGAAGAGTTCGAAGAGAACATCAGGGCTATAAAGGGGGTTCATAAGCAAGCATATCTTGAAAATTTGTATGTTCAAAAGAAAGAAGATTGTCAGTGTGTTTCAGATTCTGAGCATGAAGATATTGAGTATGAATCAGATTTGGAGCAACAACAAGGCAGTAGCGAAGATAACAAAGAGAAAATATTTTCCTTGGTTCCTTTTATGATGATTATGAATCGGATCCTTGGGAGAGCGATGAAGGAGAAATGGAAGAGCTAAATGTGAAGTCTACCTCTTGTCCCAAGCCTGTAAATGAGCAGATATCTACCTTACATTTTGTTGACTTGAGGAGCAGCAAGCCTGCGTATGACAGCTATGAATCAGATTCTGATATGGATATGAAAGATTTCCAAGACCACTTTATATAGAATTTTCCTTTATTCATTGAGGAAATGCATTGGGTGGAAATCAACCATCCTGGACCTACAAAAGACACAAAGAAACATGAAAAGGAGGAGCTAAATGTGTAGTTTATCTCTTGTCCAGAGCCTATAAACGAGCAAATATCATCTAGGAGTGACCATCCTGCATCATTTCTCCACCAACATGTACACTATGAGAGCATCAAAAAACGGTTGAGAAACAATGACGAACAAGAGGTAATTTATTACCAACTGACCTCCCCTTATTGTAAATTTCGTGACCCTGTGGGGTCATATATGAAGCTGTGTTTTTCAAAAAGCATTGGAGCTTGCAAGATTATTCATAT
Organism: Picea engelmannii; assembly: GCA_009831015.1. NCBI lineage: Eukaryota > Viridiplantae > Streptophyta > Pinopsida > Pinales > Pinaceae > Picea > Picea engelmannii. The sequence continues at coordinate 376,870 of ML800348.1, read as the reverse complement.
TTTCATCATTTGGGGGTATGGGAAGCATTCCAAGCCATGTTCTCATTCTTCTGTCATACTTCACTAGATTTTTGAGGATCAACTACGACAAAGATAAGAAATTTATCACCAGACAATCTTGGTGGCTATGGTGGAAGTTTTCTTTCACCTAGCACTTTGTAAAGATTAGTTAGTATAGGATTGTACATAAATAAGCTCCTTCTGGAGCATGTGTGTTTTATTTCCTTTTATAAGTAGAATAATGTACATGTCGGCCTTGAATGAAATGTTTTGAGCCAGACTCCATAACCCAACATATAAGGCACTAGAACTGCGCGTTCTTGGAATCTCTCAGGGAGCATGCCATCCCCTATGGAGCTAAATGTTATCACATAGGGTTGTCAAGAGTCGTATCGTTTTTTTGAGGATACCTAAGACTGTATATTTCCCCTGTCTCTCTCCTTTTCACAGGCCGAGTTTTGAATTTTTTCCCCCTTTGACCGATAAAACTGTTTCCTATTTTCCCTTGTTCATTTGTGCACCCTGGTTTCCCGTAATGTCCTACCCGAAAGGAGTCTTGGCCCCAAGCCCCTCTATTTTCCCCAAGGGAGTGTTGATATTATGGTAGCTGCGGGAGGTATTTACCTCCACATGTGAACCTGACGAGAATAGAATACTCCGGGAAGTAAGATGAAACCCTAATGAGTTGGCTAATAACCCTAGAAGACTTGTCATCTCAACAAGATAATTTATATTAGGTTATTAGCCTCCAAGAGAAGAAGTTGGCTAGAAATAATAACAATATACTAAGCAGACAGATACCCAGAATAAGAAGTCGGCCCCAGTAAATCTTCCAGAACCACTATAAATACAGGGCGCCAGTCTCTCATTTGACACATCTCAATAGTTGCAGAGAGGCAGTTCTGCACAATGCAGTTGCAGTATTGTGCACAAATTTGGAGGAGAGCTTCCGGTGTAGCTACTGTAGCTAGCAATTAGGTTTTGACTTGGACTATCTCTTGGTTAGGGTTTGGAACATTTGATCAGTGTTTGTTGATGCACTATCCTTGGGGAAAGGTGTGCTACCCTTTGTTTGGATATCTAGCCTAGGGTTTTCTTCTAGAGTGATTCTCTGTCATGGTTAAGGTGCTCGGAGGGTGGCTTCGGCCTATGGTTGGGTGACAAGGGTATTGTCAATGGTAAAATGAGCACATAATATTTCATATTCTAACAGGGAGAACACTCATCTCCTTTTGTTGCAGTCACTAGTCTCTCCATTTCCCCAACCCACAACCAAATTGTCCAGGTCCTTATTCACACAGGCCGCAACTTGGAGCAGAAAGCACATCTTTCTTAACTGTGATTTTTGGGCTCGAAGTGCAAACAACATGCGATTTTAATATTTCAGTGGGGGAGATTCCAGGAGCACTTCAAATCAAAGGCTCATGGGAATTAATAAATTTAAATTAGCATGAAGTATATCGATAGAGCAGAAGGCCCGAAGCCCAAAGGCCCGAAGCGCCTAAAGTCCTGAAGTGGCTGAAGTGGCCGAAGGCCCGAAGTGAATCTGAGTCATTGATCAGCAATAGCCACATGTCGTCAGATCCATAGCTATGGGTAAAATCACAAAAGGTAAGAAAGACTCGAGTTTTTATTTTCTCGGATCCCAGATACCCGAAGTGGATCTTGGCTGTCCAAATCTAGAAGCCACGCGTCGTGAGATCCCGAGCTCTGGTGAATTTTATTTGGGAAAATAAATTTTGACTATTGAGAAGTCGGAAGGCCAGAGCCATGAAGGGATATTATCCGTTGATCTCAGGAGGGCCACACATCTTTAGATCCATAACTCCTAGTAAAAGCAGTTGAAGGCATAACAAGTTTGAGATTTGATTTTCTCGGAATCCAGAGACCCGAAATAATTCTCGGTCGTTCGATTCAAGAATACACTTGACATCAAATCTCTAGCTTTGGGTAAAATAACATTAAGAAGCCAAAGGAAAAATAGCTAGCACTCAAGCCCTGGAGCACTAAGTTCATGGTATTCGTCGGCATAGACACGTGGCATTCGTTTAGCGCTGACACCTGACACTCATTTCAAGCATTTTAGACATGATTTCTGCCCATTTTCTAGTGACACATGTCACCTTTCCATCCACGAAATATCAACATGGTGACACCAAGCCTCCACATCAGATCATCCTCCGAGAGTTGTTATTGTTCAATGCCAAAAGTAGTGCCCCATCCCAAGGCACACTTTTGGCAGATCCTAAATTTGGTGGGTGATTAAGCTTGACAATGACGCTAAATCTAGCAGGTGCACTCAGATCACAGATCAGGACCAGACCTATGGCCATATTCCATTGCATGGATGCAACATGCTCGAGCGATATTTTTCTTGAGCGGTCCCGCAATGGAAACCATAGTATGGCAAAAATGCTATGTGGAGAAATGTGACAGATTGCAGGCCCAAAATCAGTCTGAATCGAAACTACTTTTGACGGCCCCGCAATCTCATGTTTATGTGGTTTCCTATCTGAGAGAAGCACGTGGCTGTGACCCTGAGAATTAAGACTCATTCAATATCGGAGGAAAGGAAGTCAATGGAAGGTAGGTTTGGTGGTTGAAACCTCGACTCACTCCATAAATGGAAGTCATGGACAGTCTGACCGTGGGGACTGAACCATCAACTCATGGTACCCCTGTGGACAGATTTCCCTGCAAAAACCATCTCGATCTGAGCTCGCGTCTAACAGAGGGATGCACGTTCAGTCTGATAGAAGAAGTTTCCGACACAAATCTTTGATTGTAGTGTCTAGGTCACACTCCTCATAGTGTCGAATTGTTCTGACTTTAAATAATTAGTTTTAATATTTTGTTAAGGTCGTCAACTGGTTGAGAAGAGCTCCCTATTTTGTAATGTTTTGATGTTATAACCGTTCTCTGGTTATGTATCAGATTTGAGTCTTTCAGATTAATAGAAGTCAACCTCTTTTCATATCTTTGTAAAAAACGTTGCTAAAACACTTGGGCATGGAGGATCCAGTCGAGGGTTGTTATGTTGTTGTAATGTAGGTTTGATTGCAGCAGTATCGTGACCAGGTTTAGTCAGTTTCCTTTTGATATTTTTCCCTCTTACACTAAATGGCATGGGCATGGAGGATCCAATCGAGTTGTTGTGGCTGCATGGTGATGTAGGTTTGATCATTTTGTTGTTGTGACTGTGTTGTTTGGACATGTTTCAATGTCTAAAGCTTGAGCTTAAGAGTGATCTTGAGTATGAGTTTTTCTTCTCCAAGATTCTTGAAGGCCTGATACCCATAGAATTCTTGTCCACCTTTATTACTAAGCATTCCCTCTAGTCACACTTAAACCCAATTCACTCACTGAAGTTAGTTGTGGCCCTCACTTCCCTATGCATTTCTTGTCAAGTTCTGTGTTGAACATCATTCATATATTGAGTTTTGTCCATTGACCTCCACTCATATAAAACCAACATCCACCAAAAAATATGATGGGTACTAGGCTTATCCTCACACGATATGAGGGTGATTTTCAATGCTAACACAAACTATGAATCTTGGTAATAATTTCCAGATGTGATCTAAGATTGGGTTTTCATAGGTAATGGAGTCCCAATTTTCAATATTTTTGACAATACTGTTTATGTTTATGTGGGAGCAATGCATTGTTTGCACTGCCATGTCCCAGATTACTTCACTTTGAGAGCATTGATTTAATATGTGCTCCATTGTTTCCTCTTTTTGTCGATAGAGGAGTCATATCGAATTTCCCACAAAGCCCTTCTTCCGGAGGTTATCCCAAGTGAGCATGTGATTTTGGGAAATTAGCCAAAGAAAAATGGAGACTTTCGGCCAGAATATGGGGTTCCAAATTTTACCCCAGATGTTCTCTTTTGGTTTCATGAGGTAATTTTCCCAAAGATTGTAGGCTTCTTTTACTAAGAAGTTTCCTATTGGTGAGTGTCCTTATCTAAGGATGTCTGGTTCTTCATTGATGTAGATATTCCTCTGTAAGGCCAGATCCCCCAAGGTTGTGTATTTATATCTTCCAGTATGTTTAGTTCATGGGGTTGATTCTTCCATACATGCCAGGGTTGTTGCAGAAAATTTTCTTTCCAAAGTTCCTTTACAAGTAGCGTATCCATGAATTTCATTTGTTGATGAAGGGGGGTTAACTCTTTCATTGAGTGCAATGGTGGAAATTGTTGCAAGGAGTCCTACCAGAATAAGGATCTCTCTCCATTTTTTATCTCCCAAAAACCATATTCATGTATGAGAGGGCGATTACACCAAGTTGCATTCCATATGTTGGATCCTTGAATTGGATCATTTAATCTGATGAGGAGGTCCTCACTAATGGTAGGTGCATAGTTGAGCTTCCAAATTTTATCCTAGAACTCTGTGGGGTGTCTGCGCCAATGCAACCAAATTTTTTCCCCCATTATGCGATTGAGATTTCCTGGATCCCTAAGACCTAGTCTGCCTATTGATGTAGGCCTACAGATTTTATCCCAACCTACTAATGCCCACTTCTTGTCTGGATGGTCTCCATGGCAGAGAAAATTGCATTGGATATTTTTGATGGCTTTGATAACTAACTGTTGTGTTTCCAAGGCTGTAAATAGGTACATCGATAGTGCTTGAAGTACATATTTTAGTAGTACTAGTCAAGATACTAGGTTGAGAGAGTGAAAGGTCCAGTTATTTAAACGGTTAGAGATGGATAGTAGGAGGCTATCCCAAGAGATGTTATGAGTGGCTTCCCTCATAAGGGGGATACCAATATAGTTTGATGGAAAGGAGTTCTTGGGGATCCATATAAGTCTAAATATGTGGGTTTGGATCACCATTGGGGTATTGAAAAATAAAAGTTGTGACTTGTCTAGGTTTAGGGAGGCTCCCGAAGCTTCTGCAAAGTCTGTGAGAATGGTATTGAGATTTTTATCCTCCTGGGCAATGGGATTATTCATCAACAAGGTGTCATTCACAGATTGACTGTGATAGACTTTTGGTTGGAGATTGTGAAGAGGTAGGCCTTTAAGGGAACCATCCTCAACTACGACATTAATGTAACAACCAAGGACTTCAACCATTATGACAAAAAGGAAAGGGGAAAGGGGATCCCCCTGATGTATGCCTCTGGTGGGGAAAAAGGGCTAGGAGGACACTCCATTAACTAGAATGGAGAAGAAGGATAAGGAAGTGAGCTTTATGATTCAAGATATCCAGGTTGTATCAAATCCAAAGGCCTCAAGGAGGGAGCGCATATATTGCCAAATTATTCTATCAAAATCTTTTGATAGATCAAGTTTGATGAGCATACCTGGGGTACGAGTTGACTTGAGTGACTGTATTACCTCATGCACAAGGATGATAATATCCATTATTTGGCATCCCTCTATGTAGTCAGATAATTCCTTGGAGATGACGAAGGGTAGGATCGGTTTGAGTCTCAGAGCTATTACCTTTGTGATAATTTTGTAGATTACATTGCAAAGGGAAATGGGTTGGAACTACTTTGGATGGGTCACCCTTTATTCCTTTCGGATTAGTGTGAGGAAAGTGGCATTGAAGGTCGAGAGGACTTGTCCATATGTTCTGGAATCCTCTACAACTTTCCAGACTTCTTCCCTAATCATCGACCAACAATAGTGAAAAAAGTCAGTTGTAAGCCATTCATCCTTGGGGATTTACCTAATGGGATCTCTTTAAATTATTGATCAACTTCCTCTTGTGTGATCAGCCTCATCAGTGTTTCATTATGTTCCTTTGTGATAAGGGAGGGGATGTGTTGGGTTATATTTCTTATGACCGACATTATATCAGTTAGGGGTTCCAATAGGAGGTCTTTGTAGTAGTTAACTAGTTCATCTTCTATGCTTGCATGATCCTGGATGGGGTTACCCTCAGTATCTTGTATTTGGGTAATTCTATTGATATATTGCGTGTGCACCATGGAGTGGTGGAAGAACTTGGTGTTCCTTTCTCCCTCATTAAGACATTGTACCCTGGATTTCTTTCTAAAAAGTATCTCCTCTAGTTTCTGATGCTCCTCTAGATCTTCTTGTAGGTTTTATTCCTCCCTTATAGAGTTTATCATCCTTCTCTATGAAATAAATTCCTATTGCAAGTCCTCTAGGTGTTGCTTGATCTCCTCTTTTTTCTAGAAAATATTACCAAAAAAAAATTGTTCCAATTCTTTAGATGCCATTTGAATTTCTTTAGCCTTTGTTGAAACTTGTACATGCATGTGCCATGGTATATATCTTCCTACATCCACCAGGTTGTGGAAATTTCTCGAAAATATGGGTGGGTGAGCGAAAATGTTTCAAATTGGAATGGTTTAAGCTTGGGTGTTTCTGTTGTGTCTAACCAAAGAGAGACTGGCCAATGATCTGATACTGATTTTGGGAGAATGTTTTCTTCCAACACTAGATCATCCAACATTATTGATTCAAAGATGAGGAAGAGATCTAATATTCTTGCGACATGTTGGGGTCCAGATCTACAATTGGACCATGTGAAAATTCCATTTTTGGTTTCTATGTCTAGAAGTTTTAACTGGTCTATTAGTGATTTTAACTTACCACTGTCCTGATCTAACCGCTTTGTGCCTCTAGTCTTCTCCTCCAGCGTAAGAATGATTTTGAAGTCACCCCCTACTATCCATCATGCATATCTCAGTAGTGTACTTACTATGGATATCTCGTGTAGGAAAATCTCCTTGTCTTGGGCGCTTTGTGGTCCATAGGCATTTATAATAATACTATCTTTGTTATATCCTAAGGCCTTGAAGTGGACTGTGAGTGTGCCAACCACAGAAAAAGGTTGATCAATTATGACTATGGCAGGGTTCCATAGAATGGCTAAGCCCCCTGTAGTACCATTTGAGTCTGTGTGAATGGAGTTATAATTCCTCCAACATCGCTAAAATATTTTCTCAATTGCTTCCCCATCACATTTTGTTTCTTGTAAAAGGAGAATGTATGGATTCTCTGCACAAATATTGTCTCGAAGGGTACTTTATTTGGACCTTCCCTTAAGCCCTCTAATATTCTAGGTGACGATATTAATCATGATGATTTGGGTGGTGGGGATAATTACCCTTCTTTAAGACAGTGGATTTGTCCCAAGTTAAGCATATAGTTTCCTACCTCTTTGATGAGTAGGTGTGTTGATTTGCGGCCTCGATGTTTTCTTTCTCAGGGGATGCATCTAGGATCAGGTGTTGGATCTAAGGATATTACTAGTCATGAATTAGCCCCTATCATGTTATCAATGAATAATTTTTGCACTTTCTTAAGTTGTTCTACTCGGATGGATTGCAACTCCTTTTTATTGAAGGCTTCCTCCAATTTATCCAAGTCAATATCCACTAGGTCCTGATCATTCAACTGCATGAGGGTGTCCCCACCATCCTCTCGTTTTTCCACATTCTATTGAACTATGGGATCTATTTATTAGTTATGTCCTTTTGTTGATTTAGGTTGTAGCTTGGATTTCCTTTATCCTTGTCCTAGTTGACTTTCTTATGCGGATTTTCCACCTCCTCTTCTATTGGGAGCTTATTCATGATATCAAAAGATTTGTTGATCTTCTAGTTTCTTTCTTGATTGTGCTTCCTAGGGGGTTGTTTTTTCCTTCCTATGACTGTTGTGTAGCCATCCTTTTTCTTTTCGTCCCCTTCTTTTGGATTTTGAGCATTTAGAGGACAGTCAGAGAAGAGGTGACCATGCTCATGACATTTCCAGCAATGGAAGGGGATGTGTTCATAATCAATGGTTTGTTTCCAGTCCTCGTCCTGGTATTCTATAGTTATTGAGCTTGGTAATGACTTCAAGATGTCAATGTATACATATATGCAGGCATATGAGGTGTATTTCCTTTGTGTTGTCACCTCTGAGGATTTTACATACCTTCCCAATGTGTTCCCTATTCCCATGATAATTTCTTCAACCCATAAATCCTAGGGCATGGAGTAGAGACGTTGGATCCAGACTAGTGCCATAGTTAAATCCTCTTTCACTGGGCTAAAGCAATCTGTCCAAAACATGAGGAAGATCCCTGCAGAGTTGTATAAATAAGGTCCATTGTCGAAGATCCAGTCCTTATCATCCATGACGTAGAGGATGATCGTGAAGAACCACTTGGAGCTAAGTTGAACTTCATAGTCCCCCTTTGGGTTCAACCAAGATTTGATTTGTCACATGAGGTCCCTTTCCGAAGGCTAGCGACCCAAAATTTTCCGAATTAGGTCATGCTCTTTCATGAAATGGGTGTGTTCCCCGACCCTTGTCGAGTTGATAGTATACCTGGGAGGTTTATCAAATTGGATGATGCATATTCCTGGTTCCCATCCTCAAGACTCCTTTGGATGAGACGTAGTCTCATATACCTCCATTTCTTTGTTGAAACCCTGTTCTTTGAAGAGGAATTGTTCCCACAGATGGGGCAATGGCTCATATGTCGGTCTCTTATCTCTTGTCCCCTCTCTGTCATTCATAGCTACATATATGTATTAGGGGGTTTTCACCCGCCCTGGATTCATTGCCATATATCAGATGCTCGAGCTAGGTGGTAGTCTACAAGTCAAGGTGCGATGGCTCCATTAGAAGGAGACGAGATTATCCTCATGCAAAGAGGAATTTAGGGTTTTTTCTAATCGAGAATCAACAGGTAGGGTTCATCCCTCCACAAGATGTTTGAGTTCTTTCCTTATAATTTAATATAACATAAAAAGAAGAGATTTGGGTAGGAAACCCAAGGGGTCAGAGTTTCATGTTAATATTGTTTTTAAGGGAGGTTGAAGGGTGTATAAAGGTTTTAGTTCTTCTTAGTATGGGAGTTTTACGGGTAGATATAGGATTAATTTGGTATAGGTGGAACCTCCCCTTGTTGTTTCATAGGTATGGTCGAATCCCACCGGGAAATTCACCTCTCGTGCAGGCGTCATGTTCCTATCTGCAATCCTGTGAGTGGGAGAACAAGTTCCTGAAATAGGTTTGTGAAAATTCAACACAACCCCCTTTTCTTTTGATTGGGGCATTACAATGGCGGATGAAAAGGAATTCGACCTGTCAAAATACAATGAACAAGAAACACAACGCAAAGGGTCATAAACACTCTTGGTGGAAGGGAAGGCTTCACAAAATACGTAGAACATGGGGTAGAGAGAGCTGCCAAGTAGGCCATATTAATTTACAATAAGAACATTCTGCTAGAAAAAAAAAATAATGGATGAACTGGTAGGTAGAGAAAGTCTAAGGAGAAAAGAGACCCCAAAGCATATAATTCAATAATAGTTTCAGAATTAAGTAGAAGAAATGATGAAATGGTGGATGGTGGATGTTATGGGAACCTCAAGCTCTCATGGTACTCGTTACAACCTAATTACCTCACTCATGGTACTAGTGACAAACTAATTACCATTGATAAGAAAGAGGCTAATGAGGCAAAGGGACCCAAGGGGCATCCACTAAACCAAGGTCTTAGAAAAAAAATCCTTCTTGGTATTTTAGGTTTTGTGAGTATAATCTCTATGTTTTTATATAATAGTATTTTAAAATTAAAAATAATATTAATTTAAAAAAACAATTCTTAATATTGTACATTTGCATATATGAGTGAAATTTTGTATATTGTAGTACAAATACTATGTTGATGTGATAGTGTAAACATACTTTTTTCCTAAACTTCCTTAGTACATTTCACTCCAAAAAATATTCTATCTACAATGTTAAACATCACCGTAGTCGAGAAATTCGCTTCGAACAGACAATGTTGAATGAACTATGAAATTTATTTATATTCTCAAAAGTACACATGTTCACAATAATGATAAAGGTACGATTACGACAATTCACAGATGGCATATTACAACCACTTAATAAAATTGATAATGGATGAAGGAATATCATTACTCTACTTTATTTTTCTCATAGTTTTAGCCATTTCATTCATATAACATGCAACACTAAACTTCTTATTCATAGGTAGACATATGTACTAGATATATTTATCAATATAAGCTGGGATTGGAGAGAAAATACTACTCGATCTTGTTCAACATGGAAATGTTGTTTTCCTTTATCTTTTTTACTCTGCCTTCATCACGATGAGCACCAGGAAGAGTTTCATAGTTACAGACCCAGGTCACTACACATCCCCCTTCTTTTTTGAGAGAGAGTTTGACCTCATTCTATACCTTCATCATTCAATACAAAACCTTCAGGTCCCAACAATTCAACCATTTTTTATATTTCTCTTGCATGCATCCTTCTAAACATTGGATGGTGGACGACCCAGGGTACATCTAGAGTTGACAAAAAAATTCCCAAGGAATCGACATACCAATCCTCAATAAAATACTGAATAGGGTCTCACCCAAGCTGTTGGATTACTGAGAGGGGGGGTGAATCAACAATAGAGAAATTTAATCCTTTTTAACCATATAATCCAAGTGTTATATCAATGAAGCATTATCATCCAATAACTGCAGAGTAAATAAGAAATGAACAAATGAACAAACATACACATACACAATACACCATTGTTTTACGTGGAAATCCAAATTGGGAGAAAACCATAGAATGATTTTTCTTATATGTCTTGAAGAATTACATTCATTGGAAGCACAAACTTCCTTTTTTTTCCTGCATCAACTGGAAGGAGGCTCCAACCACTTAGTTTATCAGGATACAACCTGAGGGAAGATCCAACTCCCCAATTCTCTAGCTACAACCAGAAGGAGGCTACAACCCCCTATGTTCTCTGAATACAACTGGAAGGTGGCTACAACCACCTGTCCTTGCCCCATCCTGCCACCCTGAAGTAGAAGTAGAATGATGGAACCACTGTCAACCTGTCACTGTGAGATATACCACTGTAAACCTGTACCAAATAACCTATAATAAACCTGTACCATAAACAAGTGCATCCAATCATGTACCAATTATATGCCAATCCTGTGTCAACTACTCATAAACTATGACTCATCAATATGTACCAACATCATCAACTATACACCTCATGTATGTGCCAACTCATCAACTACTTGTCTCAAACATGTACTCAACATGTACCTCAACCAAAATCCCTCATCAATTTCATCATCCAAATATAATTTGTAGATCTGTAATATACCTTGTGTATATGATCACATTCTTGCAAACATTCCTTAACTTCAACAATAAGAGACTAGCATTTTCATCAAACTTTTCTTTAGTCTCACATGCCTAGTTTTGGATTAGTCAACAACCCTAACTTGAAGTAATCATAATTTTGTACCTGTAATGTATAAAGATATGAAACTAATATACAATGTTCTTCAGTGTGTTTTATGCAATTAATCCAGGTTTCACTACTTGTAACCTCTCATAAAAGGAGTTATAGCAAAAATGGCATACCTTGCCGAATTATATCTTATTCTAGAGAGCGACCTTGTAGAGCGTGCCCCACAAGGAATATTTTTTGAATTGATCTGAAACTATTACATAGAATATGAAATATTGTACCCTAACCAACACATTTGGTTTCACGTAATTTGTATTTTTTATGAAGAAGTTGTGACGTGTTTACCCGAAACACTTGTTTTTGACTAGTTTCAGGACTAGCCACAAAGCCTATTTTCCACGGAGTGTAACTCAAAAAATACAATGACCCACAAGATGAATTTTTTACCACAGATTCTTGGATATGTTTTCTCAATAGAATATAAATTTCATTGTCTGAATCATAACAAAAAAAAGTTATAGTGAAAATGGTGAGATGAACTGTAAATAACATACCTTAGAAAGCACCATCAAAAAAAATTATCCTTCCTTGCATTTCGGCCTTATTTTCTTCACCTCCCCTCAGAATTTCAGATTATATATCCTTGGTTACCTTAGAAACCTATAGATATTCAATATTCTCAAGTGTGATTAAAATGATAGAGCCTTGCCTCTTATTTATACTCTCCAAGTAGCTTCCTTAAAAACATCTTCTAGGTCACTTGGCCCCACTTTCCTTATTTTAGGGTTAACCCACTTCTAATTTCTCCATTAAATTTATTATTGAAATAATTTATTTTGTATTCACTTTGAATTATAATACACTCATTACTTCACTTTATTATATACCTTTTAAAATCTCTTAAACCACTTTGACTACTTTGACCTTTTGGGGCTTATAGATGACATATGAGGGTCCTCCAACTTTGTAAGGCTACAACTCTCAAACTGTGAGGAGTTATGTGACGTTCCACATACCACCAGAAATGGAATGACATGTAATATCCATATAGAATAGTATTATCTGAAAATATATCATAAGTCATACTGTTATCCATTAAACAAACTTGGGTCCATTACCCAAACCTGGGGTCTCCAACTTCTCATGGCCATAGCTCTCTAACCATGAGGCGTTATGTGACGTTACAAATACCACTGGAAATGGAATGACAAGCACTATCCATATAGGATAGTTTACCTTACAAATTCATTGTCCTTAATGTCATTATTCCACAATTAAGTATGGGTTCTCTTACTCCGCAAAGCATCTTCCCGTGAGGGATTTCACCATAAGGGGACCACTTTGGAGTTCATCCATCTTTACTTCTTATCAACCATGAAAAGACAATAATGAGTCATATTTACATCAAAAAATCTTGGGTCCATTACCCAAAACTTTGTGCTGCGGGGCTTTCTTCAAGGGTTGACATCAATGATAGCCAACCTTAATCAACAATCTCCCCCTTTGGCATTGATGGAAACACTTTGATGCAATACTGAAATGATATCACTCATGATCCCCCTAGAACCATGCCTCTATCCTCTGTATGTAATAAATTTTCTTCTATCCTCTGCATCTGATAAATCTACTCCCCCTGGAACCATGCCTCTGTCCTTTTCATTTGATAAATATCTCCCCCCTTTGTCATCAATGGCAAAGGTATCTTTCCATCCGGGGTTGCTCCCCTTGATTGAATTGTCCTCTTATGGTTCTTCCTCGTGCACATCTAAGACATATAAGATAATCATTCAAAAAGAATTCAAAAAGAATTCGTTTTGGAGTAGAAATAACTCTAAGTATTTGGCGAAGATATTTGAAGGCTTCTCGTAGAAGTGGTTTTGTAAAGATGTCTGCCACTTGTTCTTTTGTGCCCACATACTCAACTTTGATGTTCTTTTCTGCAACCTATTCTCGTAGAAAGTGATACTTGATTGGAATGCGCTTTGTCTTGGAGTGCATCACCGGGTTTTTTGAGATACTGATGGCACTTGTATTATCAAAATATATTGGAATGGGATCATCATACTCAACCTGTATATCTGTCAAAGTTTGTTTCATTCAAAGAACCTATGTACAACATGTTGTTACTGCAATATACCCTTCCTCGGTTGTAGATAAAGATACTGATGATTGTTTCTTTCTTAGCCATGATACCAAACACTCACCTAAGTAGAACGTTGATCCACTGGTGCTTCGTCGATCATCAATACAACCTACCCAATCTGAATTTATGTAGGAAATAAGTGATAGATCTTTTCCTTTTGGATACCATAATCCAAACTCTTATGTTCCTTTGATATATATGAAAATCCTCTTTACTGCTAATACATGTGATTCCTTTGGTGCTTCCTGAAATCATGAGAGATGTCCTACTTCTTGCATTACATCTGGTCTGGATGTTGTCACATATAGTAGGTTGTCAATCATTGACCTGTATTTCCTTTGATCTGTAGACTTCGAATCATCATATTTTCTCAACTTACAATTGGTTTGCATGGGAGTGATAACTGGTTTGCAATATTACATTCTAAACCTCTTTAGATTTTCTCTAATATACTTGGTTTGAGAAATAAAAATTCCTTAGTTTCCTTGACGTATATGAAGTCCCAGAAAGAAGGATAGTTCTCCAAGTAACAACATTTCAAATTCATTCTGCATGTCTTTTGCAAATTTCTGGCTTAACCTGTCATCATCACTACCAAAAATAATATCATCAACATAAACTTCAATTAATAAAATATTACCTTGAATTACCTTGAAGTAGAGATTGTTGTCTGCACTTCCTTTTCTGAACCCTTCCTACTGCAGATACTTATCTAGTCTGGAGTACCATGCTATAGGAGCCTGGTTTAGACCATACAAGGCCTTCTTTAATTTACATACATAGTATGTGTTCTCTGACAACTCAAATGCTTCTTGTTGTTCAATGTAGACTTCTTCTTCAAGTTCCCCATTCATAAAAGATGATTTTACGTCCATCTAATATACTTTAACATTTTTGGAGTATGCATAAGCTAAAAAAAAACAGATTGCTTCCATTCTGGAAACTAGGGAAAATGTCTCTTCAAAGTTGATTCCTTCAATCTATGCATATCTTTTACATACCAATATAGCTTTGTTCCTTGTAACCTATCCATCTTCATTCAATTTATTCCTGAAAACCCATTTTGTGTTGATCACATTCTTATTCCTTGGTCTTGGAAGCAATTCTCAAGTGTCATTTTTCTCTATTTGATCAAATTCTTCATCCATGAACTTATTCCAAAATTCATCCTTGTTGGCTTCTTCAAAACAGTCCGGTTCAATTGTAGATAAGAGTGCTAGGTGTGTTTGTTCTGGTGAATGGATTTTTCTTCTAGTCTCAACTCCTGCATCTTTGTTTCCAATAATCTAATCTGAAGGATGATTCTTCTGTACTCGTTTTCTAGGTGTCTTTGGAGA